>JAVTVY010037116.1:0-157427 GCA_036873755.1 Hanleya hanleyi | reverse complement strand
CATCCACTTCCAGCGTTCACGATTTCCTACCAATTCTTGAGGAGTGTGTGTGTCTTTTAATCCCTGAGCAAAGGCTTCCCAGCCCGGTGGATTAGAGTGTTTGCGAGAACGTACCATATCGTTGATCAAATCGGTCATATGAGATCCCGGCACCACTTGGTTTCGAATCAGCAGTTTTCCTTCAGCGTTCCAACCCATATCGGCATTCTGTTTCACCCGGTCCAACAATAAACGCGCCTTGGTCTTGAAGGCTTTAGGCACACTGGCCAACACTTCCTGTTCCAGCTCAGGTGAGGCAGAGGATGAGGATGGCGGTGGCGGGGATGTGAGTGTAGGCGTTGTGGGCGTTGTGGGTAGTTGTGGTGTACTACTACTCCCTCTATATTGATCCATAAACGTCTGGTACCGGTTCAGCGTATGATGGTAGAGTTGAATTTTCTCGTGATCGGGTAGTCGACGTTGGAGTATACTATTCATCTCTTCATCCAGAGACTGCAGTTGTTGCACTGTGGCAGGCACGGGATAGGGTGATTGCAAACTCTGTAACAGTCGAGGGTCGACCAGCATCATTTTTTTCGTATGTTCCATGCCGTTAGCGTCCCAAGATGGAGCCTAGTAACGGCCCCAGTACAGTAGCGGCTAAGGGTGCGAGGAGTGCGCCGAGAAATCCACCTCGCTGTAACACCTGTTTCTTTTTCTTCACACTACCCGTCTTCTTCACCAACGTTCGGAGACCCGCCTTGTGCCGTTGCAATTTCCCTTTCTGCGGAGGACTGAGCGGAACATTGCCTTTTAACACATTATGCGCCACTTCACACAAACACCGTACCAAGTCGGGATCCGCCCCGCGCACCAGGGCCCGGCCCACCTCCGGTGGCGCGCTGCGTAATACGCGTAGGGCCGGCGCGTGCTTGCGTACCCGTGCAGACATGATGAGTGACGGCTAGAGTGGATTGTCTTCTTCTTTTATTTGGGTGTGTACACTGTCTGTACCTCTCCGGGAAAAATGTGGGTACGCAATCGAAGGGATGAGGGAGTGTCTTGTTTCAAGTCGATGAGTAAATACCCGTGAGCTGGTTGGGTAGCATCTTCAAAGGCTTCTCGTACAAAGGCCGTGTTTTTAGGGTACATCTGTTGGGCCAGGTGCGTAATTTGGGAAGCGTCTCTGGGGTTTTTGAATAACACTACATACTGAGCATTCAAACTAATGTTCCTGTGCTCTTTGTACTTACTGAAGAGATTCTGCACGATGTAGATGATGCTCAACCGACGATGATGGCTTCCTTTGGTAAAGAGACGGGTGATTCGACTGTCCGTTTCCGTCATGAGATCGTCCACCACCACCAACGTGTCTTTGGGCGTATCCTCAGGGGTAAGCCTTCCATTAAGGTGAGTCCCGGGACACGTGCCAGTTCCTCGTACGTGGGTTGCCAAGCTCCATAACACCACAGGATGCGAGCTAGAGGAGGTGAAATGAGGGCTGACCCGTGTTGGATGAGACGTTGAACGAAGTGTGTTTTTCCCGACCCTGTCGGTCCAGCGATGAGACACGTGAAAGGATGCTGCCACCGAGGATCCATAGTTTTTTTTTTTTTTATTTGGTGATTTGCGCTCGGCGTTCAGAGGCCCACCCCCCGTTCTCGTGGATCCCACCGGGGATCGTAGTTGAACGGGTACCGTTGCCGTGGTAAACGTGATTCACGCACTCTAAATATGTTTAGCGTCGTAGGAGTGGTGATGGTGGTACTAGGTGGTGGTGGTGATGGGCTGGAAGGATCGTCGCTTCTCAGGGGTGACGGAGGATCACGTGGCGTCGTAGTACGCAGCGTGGTAGTAGTAGTAGTAGTACGGGTCGTGGTAGGCGTGGGTGGATGGATGTGACGGTCAGGTGATGTAGTGGATCGAGTAGACGGCGTGGTAGACGTGGGTGTCTGGGTTGATACGTGGCGGTACCTTGACGTCTTGGATGGCGTAGGCAGCGTCGTAGTGGTGGTGGTCGAAGTGGTGGATGACTGAGGTGGAATTGTGGGACGCAGGGTGTTGAAACAGGATATCACGTACGCCAAATCGTAGAACACGCCTCCAAATAACGTACCCACAAGCACTACTAGACACACTATAGTACCCCCTTGTGCTTTTCGAGTTCGTAACAGTAAGGGTAGATGTGCACTATCCATGGTACAACCCTACACTGAAGGATGTCGGTGATAGGGGTTAGAATTTATAGGCGTTTCATGTCACGGCCTGACACCCAGGAATTAAACGAACGGGGCCACCCTTGCCATTTGACGAAATGATAGGGGATGCCACGTCGACGTTCCGTTTTCAAAATCTTCTCCACCGTGTAGTAGTCTTTCGGTGTTTTCACTATGGGTTGTAATTCTGCCTCGTAAAACGTGCCTTGCAGTGTTTCTCCTTGTAGATCTTCCAGTTGATAGACGCGTGGCTGTCGAGGTTTATGGCGAACGATGACAAAGTGCTCGTCACTCCAGTTGGGCAAGTAACTTTTCTCAAATTGGCCTTTCACTTTACTGATCCGTACCACATCTCCGCGTTTGTAACGGGGTGACGTGAGTGATGGTGGACTGGGTGAGTACAGCGTACCACGCACTTGACGTTCGTTGCGTTCTGCCACATCGCGGGGAGCTCGCTGGATACTGCGATGATAGGCTCGATTGTATCCTTGCACCAGTTGAGGTAGTACATCGATGTACCGTCGGGTGTTTTGGGCAGTAAAATACTTGTACATTCGTCCTTTGAAGGTGCGATTGAATCGTTCCACCACAGGCTTTGGTCTCGTTGTACGTATGGAAGAAAAATACCTTCTGTTTCTTAAGAAAGGCTTGAAAGGGTCGGTTGAGAAATTCTGTACCTTCATCCGTTTGCAAATAAAGAGGTTTGCGCCCCGTCTTGAAAATCTGCTGGAACGCCCGTATTAGATTCTCTCCTGTTTTGGTGCGAATGGGTAGTACCCAGGCATACTTGGATAAAATATCGATACAGGTCAATATGTACCGATGTCCATCATTGTGAGGTGCAAATCGACTCATATCCACTAAATCAGCCTGCCATTGCGCGTCTATGCCTCCTACGATCACTCGGTTACGGCGAAAATGTCGTCGGGCTGCTCGATGTAAACTATAAGTGTCTTGGGTTTTTAACCAGTCTCGAACTTCAGTTCGGCTGATGCCTTGGGAATGGACAGCTCGAGCGAGCGCTCCCACAGCGCTATACGCGGCTGGACTGGTAGGGTTGTAATACAAATCGGTTAACACCTTGTTCACTGTAGATGCTGACCCCTTTTTTCCCTTTCGGGACCTCCTCATCACGGTCTTCTTACCCCTCATCGGGGTGCCCCTGGGTCCCCGTCATGTGTGTTCGCTTCATCAGGTGACACTGACACTCTAGCCTCTGTGCATTCTATAGATATAGTACTTTCGTCTTCCCAGGCTGTATCGGATTCATGTTGTTTTTCATGGGGTTCAGCCAGCGCGTCCTCCATAGCACGAGCCCACGCCAACTGGTCTGATGATCGTTCGTCCGGTGTAAACAGCTGGTCCACAATAGGCACTACTTTCTCCAAGGCTGACCACAGAGAGGGGCCTAGGGTGAAGCCTCGCGTAGGGTCTTGGTAGCGGCCCAGGCGTACGAAGAGGGAGGTACGGTATACGTAGATGGCATTGTCTATGTGGATGAGGTGTCCGTCGAGCTCACCGCTCAACACCCGTTTAAATTTAGTCCAGCCGTCACGCTGTAGCGTCACCGTATTCGATAGAGTCTCAGCGGGCGCCCAACAAATAGCTCCACAATCTTCCACCAGGGTGACTTTATCTTCATAGACGTGTAACCCCGCCTGGGGTGTAAGGGGTAGGATGGCTCGTAGGTCGGATGACATGCTTGCTCTAAATGTCGAACGGTGAATGACACACACTCTGTCTCACCCCTGGTATTTATAGTGTCAGGTACAGACATGAGTCGTACTATTCTGTGAGAGGCTCCTGTGGAGAGAGTACTTCATCGACCATGGGGACTACTTGTTGCAAAGCCGTCCATAGATCGGGGTCCAGAGTAAAACCACCTCGCTTGAGACAGAGGAGTCGAGTAAAATAGGGACCGCGGAAAATGTAGACATCGTCACACAGGTGAATGCTATCCCCGTCGAGATTACCGCATAACACACGTTTCAAGGTAATCCACCCTTCCGGGGATAAAGAGACACGCGCGGGTTCAGACGTACACCAACATCGACTATCGTCATCGATGAGCTCCACGCGTTGGGGGTACAACAATAGGATACAGTCCGGTGTAAGAGTGCGCGTGGCTACAGAGTTGGCCTCAGGGTAGAGTACGTCGTGGACGTCGGTGATAATAGCTTTCAGCGCCTGCCATAATGCCGGCCGGAGTATGATAGCGGTACCACCACACTGTTCTAACCGAGGAAAAAAAGAATCATCTCTACCACTTCGCAGGTAAACACCGACTCCCACGTGCATGAAATCGACTTCGGGCTCTTTTCCCTGTAACAACCGTGTCAATAGAGTCCAGCCTGGTAGGCTTAAACATAGCTTCACCTCTCGGGGATGTTCTTCGATGAGCTGCAGTTCATGGTCATAGACGATGAGAATCACGTCAGACGTGAGTTGGAAGAAGGCGAGCTCCGTTTCGTGCACTGCCATAGTGATGAATGACAAAACACCGTCCAGGCAAATGTGTATATATCGATTCTTGCTAATGACTTGTGAGTAAAAAAAAATATTTCATCGTAATAAAATTCGTATCGTATCGTACCCGTACCCTGTTCTAGAAAATAATTCAATTGAGATTAGAATGCAATTTTGTAGGCTCGCTCCAAGATAAATATACTTCAGAACATTTTGCGACGCTACATCTGCGTGTCATTTGTGCCTGGACTGTAACAATTAAGAATTCGCCCACAGGTGGGAGAGAAGGCAACATTGAAATCGTCTCCAAAATGCTTCACCGGCCTATTGGTTATTAGCAGATGACCCCTTTCAAGCCGATAGACATTCCATTCTCAGTGCCTGTAACGACCGCTAGATGGCGTCATCCACAGCGCACCAAAATGATTGGGAACTCTGCACGTTGGCCTTCTTGCAATGAAACGAAGGCTATTTTTTCTATAGTTTTTATAGTTTTCTCTCGATAAACCAGTTACAATTTTCAGGGTGATATTATAAGGCTGTGAGCAATATACTTGACGTATTTTTAGCCAGGAAAACCCATTTATTTCCAGTGTACCGGGTTTTCCACACTACCGTACTATAACGTTACGCGTGTAAAAATCGATAAGATTATTAAAAATAGCGGCTTAGTCTAGCGCTATCCTGCTAAATTTTTAAATACTACACCATGAGTTGCCTGAGTTCAACTTGAAATAAAATTTATACGTGCACTGACATTTATTGCAAAATGACAACCGTTTAAAATTGGAAAAGAAACACAAATATTTTGTTCAGCGTAAATGTAGACCAAACAGATATCACGATTTCGCTGAGGTCCGCGCTATTTTTATATAAGCTAGCGACCAGCTTGATGCGGGCCATTCCAAAACCTTTCACTGCCATCACATATCAACAGAGAAGAAGAAGAAAATGAGCAGCCGCCGTATAGCAGCAATGTCGACCACCAAGGCCTCCCGACGAGTGAGAGCAATATCAAGACGCCAGAAGAAGGTGATGATGGAAGCCATTAAAGAGTTCTGGTTAAAAGAATTTACCGGATGGAGTGCAAGACTCAACAACGAAGACAGTGCCCGAGGAGAAACAGCGGAGAATCTACGGAGACTTATCAATTCGTCGAGAACCATCAGCGAGGCGGGGTGGTTACAATTGTTACAGAGCACCATGAAGGAAGAGGTGAACCGTCCCCCTCCTCCGCTGCTGGCCCCTCGTCCACAACAAGAGCCAGCAGTCCAGCCGGACTATGTGCATGATATACCATCATCATCAACAGCGCCCGTGGATTTTCCCCTAGAAGACCTCCCCACCAACATTTTCGAAGAACAGGACAAGCACGAAGAGGACAACGAACAGACAATAGCTGCCGCCGATTTCTTGGAGGACATGCCCATTAGTGCCGAACAAGAAGAAGAGGGTGTTTATAAATACACACTAACACCTTACAGTTATTTCTCTGTCAGTAAAATGTGAGGGGAGTAGACAAGAAAACTCCCTCCTGAAGAAAACAGGGTGATCAAATTGAACTCTAACGGCCCTTATCAGGGCCAACCAATGCTATCGAAAGAGAGCTTCTATAACTTGGCACAAATTTCAAAGCACAGGTCCCACATTATCCCTCTTTATTCTATAATATTAGCAAACTGCAACACCAAAAAACAACCCCTGCCCGATATTAACGGTCCTTGTCAGGACCAATCTCTCTCTTACAAACACAGGTTTTTTTTTTTTTTCTCTCTCTCAGTAATTAATATTACAGCCCGAATCATAACGGACTGAAATTTATTTGAACCAGGGGGCGGAGGGGTAGAGGGGGAGAGGGGGAGTGAGGAGGGGGACATGTTTTTGTCGTTGGCGACCCTGTGCGACATGTTACTAATTTTACAAAAATAATTCTCTCTCAGTAATTAATATTACAGCCCGAATGATAACGGACTGAAATTTATTTGAACCAGTGGGTGAGGGGAAAGGGGGAAAGGGGAGGAGGGGGACATTTGTCACTGTCGTACCGAATCATAACGGACTGAAATTTATTTGAACCAGGGGGCGGAGGGGTAGAGGGGGAGAGGGGGAGTGAGGAGGGGGACATGTTTTTGTCGTTGGCGACCCTGTGCGACATGTTACTAATTTTACAAAAAAAATTCTCTCTCAGTAATTAATATTACAGCCCGAATGATAACGGACTGAAATTTATTTGAACCAGTGGGTGAGGGGAAAGGGGGAAAAGGGAGGAGGGGGACATTTGTCACTGTCGTTGACGACCAGTAAAGGAATAAACATTACAGCCCGAATAATAACGGACTGAAATTTATAAGAGGGATAGGTGTTTTTATATGTGTGTGTGTGTGGGAGTTGATGTTATTTTTTTATTTTGTGCTTTTTGATAGAAATTTTCCCTTTCGGAAAGATGGGGTGGCCCTAAAAAGGGCCTTTGGAATATGTAAGCGATTACATCGTTGGAGGCTGTTGGTGTTGTCTTCTCACAGTACATACCGGGCATGTCAAGGCTATGAATTCACACACTAGGGGTTTGTAAGCGTCCGCACACACTGGTATTTGGGCATGTTGATGTATACAAGCCACACACAAGGCTTGATGCCCACAAGGAAAAATAGCGTATTTAGCAAAATGGTTACAGCATTGCACGCAGTGTAAATAGCAGGCTGCTTGGCGTTCTGTGTTGGATGCCAGTGTTGTTGTTATTGCGGAAACGTAGTTGATGACGTCTTCGTTTTCTTTTTGGCTTATTTTTCTTGTATTCTCTCTTATTCTCTTTTTTCTTGCGTCTTTTCTGTTTGTTCTTGCCTCTTGCCTATTTCTATTGCTTCTGGCGTCTTTTCTATAGCTTCTGGCGTCTTTTTTACCGATTCTGTCGTCTTTCCTGTTTCTTCTGGCGTCTTTCCTGTTTTTTCTTGCGTCTTTCCTGTTTTTTCTTGAGTCTTTCCTTTTTTCGGATACTGTGGTTTTTAAGTCTTTCCTCTTCTCCTCATCTTCTCCTCCTTCTTCTTCTTCTGTTTCTGTGTCGGTTTGGGTTTGGGTTTGGGTTTCTGTTTCTTCTTGTCCCGTTTCTTCTTCTTGTCCCGTTTCTCCTGCTTTTTCTTTAGCTTGGGAGCTTTGTTGTTGTTTCACATAGTTTCTAACACGCGGTCTATGTCGTCAAAACGTTGGTATTCGACTGGGGTAAGATCCGATGTCGCTGCTGGGAAGTCACTAAGATGCGGTGTGGCTACTGGGAGGTCTCTAAGATGCGGTGTGGCTGCTGGAGGGTGGTGCCGGGGTTGACGTGTAAATAAGTCTTCCATTATAGCATCCAACCATGGCTCGTCATGTACCATATTAATGATGTTGCCGAGCAGTTGTACTTCATTATCATCATTTGTGATGAAGTCTGATATGTCAATATCCATGATTTCAGCCAGGGATGACTCCATCACTGTGCACGTCTAGTAGACACTGGCATAATTGTGAATAAATGAGTAAATACTGCGCGCTATTTATAGTGTAAGGCGCGGACGTCAGCGAAATCGTTTATATCTGTTTTGTCTACACTTACGCTGAACAAAATATTTGTGTTTCTTTTCCAATTTTAAACTTGTGTGATTTTGCAATAAATGTCAGTGCACGTATAAATTTTATTTCAAGTTGAACTCAGGCAACTCATGGTGTAGCATTTAAAAACTTAGCAGGATAGCGATAGACTAAGCCGTTATTTTTAATAATTTTATCGATTTTTAGACGCGTAACGTTATAGTACGGTAGTGTGGAAAACCCGGTACACTGGAAATAAATAGGTTTTCCTGGCTAAAAATACGTCAAGTATATTGCTCACAGCCTTATAATGTGACCCTGAAAATTGTAACTGGTTTATCGAAAGAAAGAAAGAAAACTAGGAAATTTTTATCCTTGGGCAACGGTAACACAGCACTATACAGTGTGCAGGGAAAAATGTGAGTACAGCTATAGGGTGTAAAATGGGGAAAAAAATCCTAGTTTTTTTTCTTTTCGATAAACATGCTGCAGTGAACTCACATTTATTGCAAAAAATGAGACCCCGTTTTAAAGTTGGAAAAATAAAACACAAAAATTTTTAGCAGATACCACCATATTGCACTCACTCACACCGGCCGCCATCTTAAACCCACCACCCACCCATCCACCACCACAGCCGCCATCTTAAACCCACCACCCACCCATCCACCACCACAGCCGCCATCTTAAACCCACCACCCACCCATCCACCACCACAGCCGCCTATACTATAAATAACGCGTAGTATCTTGTCATTTATTCACAACTACAATCATGGGTACAAGACGAAGACTCTTCACCGATCCGAGAGACCCTAGAGAACACAGAGAGGTGATTACGAGTGGAGATGAACATAACAATGGTGGAGTGGCAATAATTACAAGCTTTCAGCAGGTTATTACCGACGAGACGATGATACGGCGAAGTGAAGAACAACTGGAAGAGCTGCGGAGGGAAGTAATGGAAGAAGATGCGAGGTTGATAAGACAACGAAGTCAAGAACAAGACCAAGAAATCAGGAGGGTGGTGCTGGAAGAAGAGGATCAGGATATAACTGATGCGGATATAACTGATGAGGAAGAAGAACTCCCCTGGTTAAACAGTAACAGACCTCCAGCAAATACAACGGCTACTCAAACTCCGATTATAACGACGTCGGCTTGCGAAACCACGTCGGCTACCGCCGAAACAACAACAACAACAACAACAACATCACTACCATCACCATGCTCTTGGGCCGAAGTAACCCGCCTCAACGAACAGATTAATGGCATGAGACAAGACATTACTCAAATGGACGTTATGATTTTAAAACAAGAAGAAGTCCTACAGAAGGAACAAAGTAAATCAAGCTGCAGTGTGTGTACAGAGGAAGAAAGCCTGTACGCCCTATTTCCGTGCGGGCATTTATGCCTATGTGAAGAATGCTGGGTGAAGCTAACATGTATAGGGGCTGTGTGCCCCTGCGCTGAAACGGACGAACAGCATTTAAAGATCAAGTGTCCCGTGTGTAGGAAGCAGGTAGCCGGGGTAAAGAGAATTTACCGCTCCTAAAACAAGTGTCGTAACACTTTTACAAAGGCTCTTTTCAGAGCCACCCCATCTTTCCGAAAGGGAAAACTTCTAACTCAAAAAGCACCCAAAAATTAACACCAGCTCCCTTCACCCTTTCCTCTATGAAAATTTTTTTTTTTAAATTTTTAAATTTTTTTTTTTTTTTAACATTACAGCCCGAATAATAACGGACTGAAATTATTGAAACCAACATTACAGCCCGAATGATAACGGACTGAAATTATTGAAACCAGCACAGGGGCGTGGGACTAGAAAAGAGGGGAAGGGGAAGGGGGAGGGAGATGTTTTTAAAAAAATGAACACTAACAACCATTTTTTAATTTTCTACTATTTTTTATTAACACAAATAGAATGAACGTGTTCACCAGGGTATTGAATTTTAATACAATTATACGCTATGAAGGCGCTTCAATGCACAATGAACATAGTGTAGGAATACGTGAAGAGAGAAGCCGTATTTTCAGCTTGAGCAAGACTGGCAGATGATAATGTCTGAATGTTCCAATGCAATAAAACTTGAAAATGCTCAATATTTATACAACAAGACAATAGAATGAACGTGTTCAACTGTGAGTATTGAATTTTAATACAATTAACAGTAAAAAAAACTGTGAATTTTTAATACAATTATACGCTCTCAAGCCACTTCAATGAACGTGTAGGAATACGGTAAATGTTTTTCAACATCACACTTGTTCAATAGTTCTGCAACAAGACTTGTTTGAACTCATCATCGTCTTTCCGCCCCTGGTGCACGTAGATGTAGGTAGTAATCTCTTCACGTGGAATTTTGGGAGGGCAGGCAGCTTCCACTGCCAGGGCAATTTGCGTCTCGGTCACGGCCTGTAGTGCCTCAGTGATGAGTGCGTATGAGGGTACACTAGTGTCCACACACGTATGCTGGTTTATCGGACTGTTATTTTCACAGCCTGTACATGCTTGGATACGCAAGTGTCGAATGTGAGGTCTGATAAGATCCAGGACTGTGTCGATGTACTTCTTATAAATATAGTGAGACACCTGGTAAACCAGAGCTTGACGAATTGTAGCTGTGACACTCTGCAACTTCCGCCACGCCGTTAATTTCAAGGTGACACCCTGAGGACAAGGAACACGCTCTTGCGTATCTAACCTCATTTTCCATTTACGGATATGCACCAGGAGCTGGTCGTTGAAATAGGCACAGCTGACAAAGATGTCGTCACCCACATAAAATTTCGCTTCGTCACTCCCCTGGTCGCGAATAACCGCATCGATGGCGTAATCAAGGGTCTCCAGTTTTTGCCAGGTGTCTAAGGTCATGGCAATATGCCTACCGGGTCTGTCGTTAAAGCCCGATGCGTTAAAATGCACTTCTTCGTCTTTGACACTCACAGTTAAATAGGCTGAGAGCTCCCAAATGTCCTTGTGGGCTGCCTGGTAGGCCTGCTGAATAATGTTATTGATATCCTGCACAGACATAGGAAGTTGCACCTCTTCTTTCACAGGCTCAGGCACTTGCTGGAGTACTGGCTGAAGCACTGACTCAGGTATTTCTAAAGGTGTTAGTCGGGGTCGTTTGGGTCGTGCAGCGCGTTTGGCAGGTACACCAGACGCTGATTGCGTACGTTTGCTAACTGTACGCTCTTCGGTGGTATCCATGACTAAGATATCATCATCTTGTATAACGTCGGCTTCAAGTAGATCTGCTAGTTCTTCATTTCCCGTGATCTTCAACCCCGCCACGAAGGCTAGAAATGCATAGGGGGTAGAGCGCAGTACACCATCGATGAGGGCTGTGTTTTGTGCTGAAGTGGTTTTCTCAGCCATGATATCTTCCACACGCTGTTTCAGAAGTATGTTTTCCTCCATAAGGAAATCACATAATTCACCCACATGCTGCATCTCATCAATCAGACGAACACGGTACTTTCCAAGCCTCACTAAAAATGATGATGACGCCATGACTATGGGCTCAGGCTGATGAGCAACTGCTACGGTGTAAAAGTCTGGTGAATTTGCACTGGTAAAATGAAAAAAAGTAAAAGGTTCTACAAAACAGGCAAGCAGGCTAGGTGGCTGGCTGGCTGGCTGGCTGGCTGGCTGGCTGGCTAGAGGTGAAGCAGGCAGGCAGACAGGTAGGCAGGCAGGCAGGCAGGCAGGCTGGTCAGGTCAGGTCAGATGTCAGAGTGCTCCACAGGATAGTGCAATGAATACTCCCCTCCCCTAAAAATCGCCTCCTTTTATACGTTTTTCTACAAGCCGCCATCTTAAACCCACCACCCACCCATCCACCACCACAGCCGCCATCTTAAACCTACCACCCACCCATCCACCACCACAGCCGCCATCTTAAACCCACCACCCACCCATCCACCACCACAGCCGCCATCTTAAACCCACCACCCACCCATCCACCACCACAGCCGCCATCTTAAACCCGCCACCCACCCATCCACCACCACAGCCGCCATCTTAAACCCACCACCCACCCATCCACCACCACAGCCGCCATCTTAAACCCACCACCCACCCATCCACCACCACAGCCGCCATCTTAAACACACCACCCACCCATCCACCACCACAGCCGCCATCTTAAACCCACCACCCACCCATCCACCACCACAGCCGCCATCTTAAACCCACCACCCACCCATCCACCACAGCCGCCATCTTAAACCCACAACCCACCCATCCACCACAGCCGCCATCTTAAACCCACCACCCACCCATCCACCACCACACATGACCCCATGTGACACAATACTCGCTTCTGATTGGCTGGCGCGTGACGTCACAGAGGTCATATGCAAATTTCTGAGGTCAATAGACCTTCAAATACTCTTTGTATACTACTAACAAGACCAAATCTAAATGTCTGTTATAAAATTGCTTCATCATCCACACGGAGTAATTGTGACTTAGTTTTGGTCGCATCATAATTGTATTTCGTTCTCTAATCTTTATTCTCGAGTTAATTGAAATAAACTAGCTCTTTATGAGGTATTTGGTATATATAAATCTTTTTTATTATTAGAGGTAGCTGAATTAATGTATTCCTCAGGCCTTGGAGAATCAAATAATTCTTTTAGCCCGAGCCTAAATAATGGCTCAGTCTATTTACCTAGCGAAAGACGCAAATATCAGCCGCAACAATTTTGTAAGCACCATTTATCATATACCTGTGCGTGCTTGGATAGTGATACACACTCATGTTTTCTATTTCCGTATCGATATAGTCAGTACCCGTGTCAGTATGCTTTGAAACCGGGACTACTTTTACATCGCCCTCTATCGGGGAAACCCCTGAACTACAGTCAATTTCATTCATGATTTTCTACCAGTAGTAGTAGTAAAACTCCCAATCGTAAAAGTTATCCAAAACACACATAGACGAACGGTCGGCGTATATTCTATAAATAAAATACTCAAAAGACATATAATTGCAAAAACCAATGCTATTTTATTAAAATATTTATCGTCTGCTTCTCTCGATGTTTGTTGTTGTTGTTACATGTAGTCACATTCACAAGTTTCGAAGTTCGACGATGTACTCAGCTCAAACAAGTTTAACAACGACATTGTGTATATATTTATAACCGTTATTTCGTGCCAATTTATTGACGTTTACAAGTTATAAACACTGTTTTACAATTTTTCTCTGTGGAATTCGGTCATCAAAGGTATACATTGAACTTGTCGATCTCTGTGACTTTGCGTTCAGAACTATGGCTGATTATCTCGCCTTCGATAGCAGCGATTCAGAACCTGCCAATTTCGACCTGGGTTTCTTGTCGGATGATGAACATACACATGGCTCCAGTATGATTTCCAGCAGCGACGATGCCATGCTAGTGGCAGAACTCGATCGGGTAACTGACCCGACCACGGAATCTGGCGGGCCAATTCAATCTGATGTCCAGGAAAATCAAACACCCCCACTGACCCCAGCAAATTCTGAAAATGTAGTGTACTCCCCGCCTGAAGACATCAAAATGTTGACCGCACAGACCAATCTAGCCCCAGAACTCACTTTAGCTGCGAAAACTGACCTCTGGCCTAGTGGATTTCTGGGAGCAGATACGGAAACGTCGCACTTGTTTGTTTACTTTCTTATTTATTCTACTTTTTATATGTTTTGTACTCTGTCCCAAATGGGATGCTCAGTGCAATAAAGAATCTTATCTTATCATGCATACAATCAATTTTCGGCGGAACCAATCTCGCATTCGTCTATTTCCTTATTGGCGAGCCCAGTTGCTGAGTTCTGGTGATAGATTGCTATTATTCAACTAAACATAGAAATAGTTTTGTATAATTTGAATGAGTTATGTTCGTTTGGTTAAAATTAACTGAATTTCACAATAAAATGCACCCGGATCTCTCGATTATCAAAGGCACTATTTCTTAGCCGGCTCACTGCGTGATCGTCATACCCTCCCCACCAGTGGGGATTTGTGCGTTCTATATGAGAGGCTTGTTCCGCCAATACGGAAATAGCCGAACGTGAGATTGCGCACAGACACGAAAAAACTTTCCACAAAGACACCCCACTTCCATCGACACAAGCGCAACAGAAAAGCTCGATTTTGTGGAGACCATGAAGAACAAAAATACTGTTCGTAAAACTCAAAGTGTGAGCAAAATATTTGGCGGATGGCTGGCTTCTGGGCCACGCTTCGAAACTCGCAGAATTCATGAAATTCCCCCAATGGAACTGAACAACTATGTTGGCTCCTTCCTTTTGTCCATTCGAAAGCACGACGGGTCCGACTATGAGCCAGACACGCTCACAAGCTATCACAGGGGCATCGACCGTTACCTTCGAGAAAATGAATACCCCTGGCCTACAGTCTGCTCCTGGACAGGGCATTTCAAACATGTAGGGATATTCTCGCATCCAAACGAAAGGAACTGAAGCAAAAGGGGAAGGGAAATCGCCCAAATAAATCTGACCCATTAACTGAAAATGAACAAAAAATGCTGAAAGAAAAGCGTGTCACTGGAGTCCATAGCCCCACAGCCTTGCGAAATCAAATATGGTTGAACAATTCAATGCATTTTGGAATGAGACCCTCAAGCGAAAACAGAAAACTTAGATGGGGGGATATCGCGCTCAAAATTGATGAGAGCGGCATGGAATATTTGGAATTCAACGAGAGAGACACAAAAACCAGAAGTGGCGCAAATGCGAACAGTCATGTGCGACCTTTCCAGCCGAAACAATTCGCCTTGCCCGGTAATCCCCTCGATTCAACCTGTAACCATCTCGGTCATCTATACGCGGTAAGACTGACCCTGGGATCGTGTGTATCCATGTTCAGCCTACTTTCGGCAACTGCCAGAGGGAATTTCCATAAATCAATATCACGTGACTTCGTCAGCCAATCAGCTAAAGTCTACCGACGTAAGCCCAACGTAACTCGCCATTTTCGAGTCATGTGATGAACTACTTGTTCAAAATTTCAGATCCACCACACCTCTTGGATGATACGAAAGTTATACATACCTATATAGTTTGTAAGCCCAGGCAATATCTGTTTCGGAAGTGGTATGAAAACCTGTAATTTATCAGATTTCTGGAGTCTGTTATCCGCCGGATGAAGGCCGAACAGAATCCGGTAAAGTACCGGATATCGCTCCGCAATAATGGAGACACACGATTCGCAAGCCATCTTATGGATGGCGAAGTGTACGCAAATGCCCCTCGATTGTCCGGTTTCGGTTTACAATGTTTATCGCGATCACCGACCCCTGAAGATGTGCGAAGCTGATGCCCCATTCTACTTGAGCGTAAATCATAAAAGAAATCCCGGTAGCCAAATCTGGTACAAATGTCAGGCCGCAGGAGAAAACATGCTCAAGTATATGGTGAAAAACATGGCCAATAAATCCAACTTACCTGGTCGTAAAACTAATCATAGTGCGCGACGATCCACTGCTACCCGTCTCCTCGATGCGGGAGTTCCGCCCACGACCATTATGCAGCTGACCGGGCACAAGAATATAGCAAGTCTGAATAATTATGCCGTGGCTTCTGCCAGCATGCAGGAGAAAATGAGCACCATTATTGCATGTTCACGTCCGACACCGTCTCGCACATGCTTCCGCCACCGCTGAAGGCAGAGCACCGTCCTCCCCTTCCTCGTCACCAGCCAAGGAAATATGGTAGCCTGTCAAACTGCCACTTCTTCAAATGAAAGTCCTTCCACCATCTCTAGTCTTGCTCGTGTTCCCTTGCAGAATACATCCAACACTTTCGTTGCGAAACACAGCGCCAGTCAAACAACTGTTGGAGTATTCCATGGTGCGACTTTCAACAACTGTACCCTAAATGTCACTCTCTGTCAGCAATCGGACATGCATCCAATCTCTAAAAACACGTACCACAGACTCTCAATAAAGCGTTAATTTATCGAAATTTAAGTTCTGGCCAACTCGAACTGCTGAACTGCTTTCCCCGTCTGACCGCGTTGTCTGACCTTGTTTGAATTTCTCGACTGTTAAATTTCAGTACCGTACGGTACGGTACCTTCGTATTATACGGTTCAGGAGTTGTACGGATTCCACATGTTTGCTGTTGGAAAAACACACTTTGCCTTACTATTTCGAATTAATTGTTCTCATCCTTGAGTGTGAAATAGCTATTGAAAATATTCAAAGTATACGAAGTAAATGTTCAGTCAATACTTCAAACACGAGTTGTCTGTTGTTCTTCTGTCTATCCTGACCTAGATTTATTAGGCTGAGGCGAGTTTATTTTTAGCTAGACAACCCGCGCGCGGAGTAATACATTTACGTCGAATGAACTCAACGCATCTAGAGAATGCGCATCAGGACGTAGTTCCGGAATGAAACCATCGTTTAAGTGTCAAAAGAAAAAGATATATGATAAATAAATTATCGGGTCACTGTGTTGTTCCGGCACTTTGTATCAGCTCTCGTTCTCGGAGTCTGGATCGCCGCATCGACCTCGACCTGCGGTCTCGGTCGATACGGCGATCCAGACTCCGAGAACTCGAGCTGATACAAAGTGCCGGAACAACACAGTGACCCGATAATGTATATTTATAGCCGCTCCATTCGTTATACGGTATGATGGATATAATAGTAATTGGTTTCTGTTCATTTGCTCGACCAAATATCAGTTGATCTAAGTGTGAGTGTTATCTCTTCATGCCAAAAAAAAACTGCTTTGTTTCTGGGCAGTGCTACCTTGCTTGGCACTGAACCATCTGAAGGTTTGCCCACAAGAACAATGAGCTAGATGCTTGACCCTTGGTCACTAGGCGTGAAACATAACACTCAGGTATCTGAATCGTAGCCCGTAAGAAAAATGAGATTGATGGTTGATTGTTGGTCACTTTTGGCGTGAAACATGGCACTCAAGCATCTGAAAGCTTGCCCGCAAGAACAGTTAGTCAGGTGGTTATCCTTGGTCACTAGGCGCGAAACATGACGCTCACGCATTTAAAACCTTGTCTCAAAAGCAATGCGATAGATGATTTGCCCTTACTCTTTGGGGTTGAAAGGAAACGTTTCGATAGCAATAGCATTTGAAATTTATCTGGAGAGAAACAGCACTGGAAATTGACCGGAATAATTGGCTTTGAAGCTATGCCCCGCGAGCAATACGGCAGATGGTTTGGCCATGAGAGTTATGGTTCTAACTTTTCCTTAGAAGCGCAATGAGTTTGAATCTTGGACACGAGTCTTTGGGATGAAAACTTTGCCGCAATACAATTACGGTTGAAATCTTGATTCTGGGCTATTGGTTGTAAACACCTGGTTTTATTCGCACGAGGGGTAAAATCTGGCCACAATTACTAAGTGAATGCATAACGTATCCTTTAACAGTCGCCAGTTGACTTGATTGGCTTAATTGAAACGATTTGATGTGTTAATGACTTGATGTCTTACTGAATGTCTTGATGTCTTACTGAATGTCTTGATGTCTTACCGAATGTCTTGATGTCTTACCGAATGTCTTGATGTCTTACTGAATGTCTTGATGTCTTACTGAATGTCTTGATGTCTTACCGAATGTCTTGATGTTTTACTGAATGTCTTGATGTCTTACTGAATGTCTTGATGTCTTACCGAATGACTTGATATCTTACTGTCATAATGACTTGATGTCTTGCTGACATCAATGAAAATTGTTAACCTCTTCTTTCTTGAACGAAACAAAAAAATTATCTATGACTACTTGGAATTGGTGCTGTCTACCATAAAGGTATTTCTATTATCGACGCGGAAATTCTTTCGAAGATGATGGCTGAATACTGAATGTCGGCCATGACGCCCATTCTTGGTCAGAACCTGGTGTGAAGGGCGACATAGCATTGTGATCATTTCGGATATTGTCATATAGTAACCAAACTGATGTGACACACTCCATATAGATACATTATCCATAGGAGTACGGTATTTGACTTCTCCTGGCCACTATCTGTGTATCATGACTGAAAGCCAACCCGTTGGCATATGAAGTGAAAAGACATCCGAAACACTCCTGGAGAGGGACAACTTCATTAAGCAGTTCCTCCGTTTCTACCCCTCAGGTGTTGTGATTATATCAAATTCGCTTCCTTTGATGTGCTTGCAATGGCTTTGATCCATAACGAAAGCATTTTTCTCATGCAATTTCAGTCAAAACATTTTCAATCACGGCTGTTACCGTCAAAATAATAAGAATGGCCTGCTATGAAATAGAAAAATACAGAAAATAGGATATTACTTGTCTGTCAGTTGTCTGTCAGTTCATGCCGTAACCCTCAAGATAAGAGCAGGGGCCTTTGAATAGCAAATATCAGCGCGACTGGAAGAATTATATATGGATTGAAGCTGAGGGTAAAAAAAGCACGTTTTGAAATGTCACCTTAAGAGCATTAGCTCATATAATCTTCATCGCTTGTTAAGATAAATTCCCTATGCAACTCTTTTGCATATTTGTGCCTCGCCAATTACTGCATAGGCCCATGAGAAAGGTCACGCTTATTCATTTTTTTAACTGCCCACCCCTAGTGTGTGCTATCCTATACGATACCGTGGTCATATGGGGTTTTGACAAAAGTCTCACAGGACAGAAAATATGGGGGACAGGGTGTGGTGGCCTCTCCCATACCCATTCCTCCACATCTGCCATCCTTCTTGACTCTTGTTCCGGACCATAATTTGGTGATATATGGGACAATCTCGAGACAATATCAACAAACCAGAATACAATTAACCCTTTAACAGCAGCCATATCATTTTGAATACATCTTCTTGTCTCCTAATCAACACAGGCCATCCTACTAAAGCTTTTCCTGTAAAATTACAGTTTTATGGATATTCAGCTCTCCTATTAATAAATAACCATAACCTTGAGGAAAGATTTCATACTATCTTATTCAACTCCATTGATCTCGTGTCCAAGATTCAACCCCATGGCGCTTGGGAAAAGTTGAAACCATAATGATCAAGGGCCAATCATGCGCAGTTTTACTCGTGGGGCAGGATTTCAAAGCCAATTGATCTGGACCAATGTCCAGGCCTGTTGCTATCGAGACCAATGTCAAACGCTATTGATTTGGAAAGTTTTGATTTCAACCGCAGTGATTAGAGGCCAATAATTTATCGTATTGCTCTTTGCACAAGGTTTTTAATGTTTGAGTGCCATATTTCACGGCTAGTGACCAAGGGTCAATCTTCTATCTCACTGTTCTTGAGAGCACGCTGTCAGATGCTCGAGTGTGGTGTTTCACCTCCAGTGACCAATGACCGACCATTTATCGTATGGCGCTTCAGAAAAGGTTCAAAATGATCGCATTGCGCTTTAGTCGAGATTTAGAATGATTGAGTTTCATGTTTCACTCCTAGTGATCACATCGTATTGCGCCTTAAGCAAGGTTTGAAATGTTTGAGTGTTATGTTTCGCCTCCTAGTGATCATTGACCGACAATCTATCGTATTGCGCTTTAGTCGAGGTTTGAACTGCTGGACTGCCATGTTACACCCCTGGTAAACAAGGGACAAGCCACCATCACACTTTTATTGGGGTATGCTTTTGGCACTCTCAAGTCAAGTTTATCCATATTTCACTTAGCGGTAAGTTTCAACAGCAGTGCCATCAGTTTCAGATCGATGAGCCCACTAAGCTACCTTACCAGAGTGAAAGTTTGTGTCTTAGCTGTATTATAACCGCGACGAAGTCCTGTTATTGCAGGGTAGCACTGACTAGAAACAAAACAGTTTTTGACCCGAAAATATAACACTCGCACTGAGATCAGCTGATGTTTGATCGAACAAATGAGCAAACCCATGTATTTTATCCATCATAGAGCGACTATAAATGGGTATATCGATATTGGGCGCATAAAAACCGCCGTGGCTGATATTTGTGTTTTTCGCGAGGTAAACAAATTTAACCAATAATTAGTCTCGGGTTGCAGGAATTATTTCATTTCTGCAAGGCCCGAGGAATACGTTAGTTTAGCTTCGTCTGATAAGAAGAAAAGATGGATTATTTTTGACAAATGTCTCATGAATAGCCAGTTTATTCGAATTAACTCGTCGATAAAGATTAATACGCGCAATACAATTATGATGCGACCAGAAAGAAGTCACAATTATCCCATGCGGTTGATGAAGGAATTTGAAAACACACATAGAAATTTACTCTTGATTTTTCGTGCAGCCATCTTAAATCAATAACTGTGCTATGTTGTGCGCCGAAGGAGGGTACTCTCGCTTATTTGCCGGGGCAGGGGTTAATTCGATTTCTGATTTGAGACAGTGGTGAATATCCTACTTTACATTGGCCCGCGTGAAATGCTGGCTTAAATTATATTTGGTGTCATTACGCGGGGAAGATGTATAACTTTTGTATAGATGCCACAATTTCGCTATAAACCCTAATATCAGAAACATGTCTTCGAGGGGCTATACTTAAACCTCTCAATATATTTGTGTTGGAGCCTTTCCCAAAGTGCAAATATACTTGGAGTTTGCCTCTCAGAATTCGGCTTGAAGCTGGACTCTCCGTCCTTTGGAATGGATATTTGTCGCAAAACTATTGAGGTTAAAACCTTGGTTCCGGTGCACTGAGATTGAAACTTGGTTGCATTCGAACGGGGGCATAAATCCGGCCACAATCCATTAATGTATCGTTGAGACCTCCCCTCATCATCACCGAATAAATTCATATCGTATCCACTATCAGTGATTAGCTGAATGGTTGTGGAAATGTCTTCATGTGTTGCTGTCAGCGTTGAAAACTGTTGCTTGGTATTGTGTACCATAAATGTAATCCGATCATTGACGCGGAAATTCTTTCGCGCACGACGACTGAATACTGAATGTCGGTTCTGACGCCAATACTTGACCAGAACCTGGTGACAAGGGCCTCATAACCTCGTGACAGGTCCGATATTACCATATATTAACCCTACCTGGCCTGGGGGGGAGGGGACCCCCCCCTATCAAACTTTCTGCGCTATCTCCGGAACGAAAACAAATGGAGCTCAAATTCCGTGACTTTATAGTTTATCATATTGGGGTCATTTTGAGCCTATTTGCATAACCCTTCGGGCAGAGGATCATGGGTAAATTCAAGATGGCGGCCACATCGGGTCCTAGAAAAGTGATGTTTTTGTCATATTTCTTCAAAATTTCTGCTTTTCCGCGATAAAAGTTTTTGCGGAGAAATTGCATCAATAAAAAATTCGGAAAATCTGACTGAAAAATCGACCAAAAAATGTCGTTTTTGAAAATGACGTCACAGTGACGTCATCAAAGCGGTCATCTTTGATTTTTTACAGTTTCTGGTAGAGCTTGACCCAAGGGTATAGTGTGGTAAGTTTCAGCCTCCTAGCTCAAGGGGTAAGAAAAATAATTGGGGGGGGGGCATTTCGCCCTTTCCCCCAGGCCACAACAGGTCCCAAAAAGCCCAGGCCAGATAGGGTTAATGAAACTGATGTAACACAGATACAGTATCCATAGGAGTACGGTATTTGTGTATCATGTCTGAAAGCAAACCCTTTTACATATGAATGACACTAAGTCTTAGAGAGAGGCAGCTTTATTAAGCAGTCCATTCGTTTCTAGCCTTTGGAAGTTACGAATATCACAAAGTCAGTTTTGCATGTGGTTGCAATGGCTTTAAACCATAACGATAGCATTTATCCTCATGCAATTCAAGCCATTTCAATCACGGCTGTTGCCGTTCAAAGAATAGGAAGGTCCTGCCATGAAGCAGAAAAAAATACAGAAAATGGGATATTACTTGACTGTCAGTTCATGTCATAGTGGCGATTAACCCGGAAGATAAGAGCAGATGCCTTTGAATAGCCAATATCACCGTAACTGGAAGAATTCTATGTACATTGCTGCTGAGGATGAAAAAAAGCACGTCTTGAAATATGACCTCAAGAGCATTAACTCATATAAACTTTTCGCGCGGTGAGATAAACTGAATTTCTTAGGCAAGATTTGGCATAGTAGATTCCAATGGCCATATTGTGCCTCGCCAATTATTGCAAACACCCGCACGAAGGTCACGTTTAGTCATTTTTCAAACTGCCTGTCCTCACGAAAGGCAATTCCATTTTTTTTTAATGGTTAAACATATTTATGATCAAGTATATCGGATTTCAATGGGTTAAACCGACGCATATATGATAGTGTGATCATGGGGTTCTTTGACAAAAATCTCGCGGGTTAGAAGATAGGGGAAATGAGTTTTGGTATCCTCTATCACCATCCACATGTGTCATCCTGCTCCATATCTTGTCCCGGAACCTAAATCGGCGATGGGACAATCTTGGAACAATACCAAAGACCAAGAATTCGTGTTAACCCTTGAATAGCAACCATTAAATTTTGTATACATCTTCCTGTCTCCTAATTCGAATTAACGCTGCAGTTCCCAATAAAACTTCGACTGCAAAAAAAAGAGAGTTTCATGGATGTTCAGCTCTCATATTAACAATTCTCATCAATGTAGAATGACTTTCGCTGGCGCCACGGCAGATTTGACAGACTGAAATTTGTTCTGGTATTAGCGTTTAAAAGAAAAATCTTTCTTCAGACTCAGCGAAATTGGGGCTTCTTTATAAAAGCTATATATCTTCCCTGCGTACTGACATCAAATATAATTTTAGCAATCATTTCACGAGGGCCAGTGTAAAGTAGGATATCCGGAACTACCCAAAATCAGAAATCAAATTAACCCTTGCCCCAGCAAATAAGCAAGAGTACCCTCGGTCGGCGCATAACATGGCCTAGTTATTGATTCATGATGGCTGTACGGAAAACAAGAGCAAATCTGAATGTCTGTTTTCAAACTGCTTCACGCAATGATTTTGACAATTGTTTGCCACATCTTAATTATATTGAGTTTACTAATCTTTATTATCGTGTTATTTCAAGTAAACTAGCTAGTTATGAGACATTTGGCACAAATAATTCAACTTTTTCTGATTAGATGTAGCTGAAGTAAGGTATTTCGCGGGCCTCGGTTAAATCAAATAATTCGTGCAACTCGAGACTAATTAATCCATTTACCTCGAGGAAAACAAAAATATCAGCCATACCAATTTTGTTTTACTCCATTAATCGTCATACGGCAAGATGAACAAACTAACTGTTTTCTGTTCAATTTCTCGATCAAACAACAGCTGTTCTAACTGAGAATGTGCTCCTCAAGCCAAACATTATTTTGTTTCTGGTACGTGTAAGAACCATGCTCGTCAAAAACTATTTGCACAAAATTATCTCCCTTAGCAAAGACAAAAATCATCAACAGTGGACTTGTATTAACGTTATTTCAATAGTTAGAAAAGGTTGTTAACAGTTGAAATAACGTTGAAGAGAATTTTTCAGGATTGAAGCCGGACATACGCTTATATAACTGTTCTCAATCGGGGTTCTTCCAAGAATAAAATAAAAAACACAAGTTTGAAAGAAAAACAGTGTCACCGCAACATTGTTTTCGAAGGCCTTTTGACCAGAAAGAAATGTCTATTATTATCCCCCCCCCCCCATCTTCCCTCCGAAGAAGTCCATATGACCATTTGATCGACAACTTTGGAACTTGTAGATCTGCACTGTGATATTTTTTGCCCGTTCGATCAGATTTATGGCCCTTTATCGTCACTATCAATATACACTTGTCCAGTCCATATCTCGGTTACTATTCGATCGACAACCTCGAAACTTTCGTGGAAGATGATTAGTATCGTCCAGATGTGCGCTTTCAGGGTTGTTTTACTCCTTTCGGTTATTTCTCACAGAATTATGGCCCTTTATCGAAGACATTAAGATATCCTATATTGTACAATGTTGTCCTCCCTCTATCTTCCTTACAAAGTGGCGAAGAAGTTCGAAACTTACGTGAAAGATGCTTAGTACCCTGTAGATGTGCACAATAAAGTTTTTGTCTGATTCGATGACTTTCCTCGGGGTCATGGTGAACATTAATATATGATTGTTCAGTCCACATTTCAGTTATCGTAATATTTGATAGAAAACTTGGAAACTCCTTAGTACCTTGCAAATGTTCACTGTTTTGTTTTTACCCCTCGGCTAAAATTTGACCGAAGGGTATTGTCGTCTGTCCGTCCTTCCGTCTGTTCGTCACAGCATTTTCGTTACCCATATATCTTTAGAACGACTTACCCTAGGCACACCAATCTTGCAGTGCACATTCATATGCTCGTGACCCAGAACCCTATTGCACTTTGTGGCCATCTTGAATTTATGCGAAACCATTAATCTTGTGTACCTCGGATACCATTTCGCTGTTCTGTGTGAAAACTGGCATAGATCATGGATACATCAAGACACTTTCAAGGAATGACTGAACCAGTTTCCCTGTTTGGGTGGAAAGCTTTCGGCCATCTTCAATTTATACAATAACTTTAATGATGTATATCTCTGATACCATTTAAGTGTTCTATACGAATCTTTGTATAAGCCATCGATGCATCAAGAGACATGTAATGAATAACCACATCAGTTCCTCTGAGTGGCGGGAAGGATGGGCGGCCATCTTTAATTTATGCAAAATTATTAATGATTTCTATCTCTGATACCGTTCAAATGCTTGATGTAAAATTTGGTATACATTATTGATGCATCAAGAGACTTGCGATGAATGACAGAACTGGTTTCTCTGATTGGGTAGAAATCTTGGCGATCGTTTTTAATTTATGCAAAGTCATTACTGATCTATATCTTTGATAACGTTGAAGTGTTCAATATTAAACTTGATACACATCATCGATGCATCTGATTGGGCGGAAACGTACTTGGTGACCATTTAGAATTCATTCAAAATCACCAATGATCTATATCTCTGATATACCGTTTTGTGCTTCATATGAAATTATACATCATCAATACATCAAACAATTTACAAATTTCTCTGTTTATCTGATTATGTGGAAAACTTATGCAAAATCTATACCTTCGGTACTGTTCAAGTGTCTGATGCAAGACTTTGTATACATCATCAATACATCAAGAGACTAACAATGAATGACAGAACCGTTTTCTCTGATTGAATGGAAACCCTGGCGGCCAGTCTTAATTCATGTCAAATCATTGGTCTATATATCCGTTGATACTGTTCAAATGTTCAGCGTGATACTGGGTATGCATCATCGATACCTCAAGAGACAAGTAATGACTGCCGGTTCCTCTGACTGGTCGGAAATCTTTGGGGCCATTTCTAATTGCAAAATTTTTATTAATCTGTATATTTGTCTCTTAACCGCTTGGTGTTCCTAACATCTTCAAATTATACGGTTCAAACTAAATAAATTATGTATAACTGGCGCCCAGAGCCGAGGAGTTTTCAGATGCGCAGTTTACATGTTTCGAAGAAATTTGGCCCATATTCTTGAACATAAATAGATGCTTGTCCGGACCATGTCTGATATTATTTGATCGAAAGTTTTTACATTTACGTAGAAAACACTTAGTAACTTTGATGTGCAGAGATGTGCAATATAAGTTTTTTTGTCGTTTCGATGATTTCCCCCATAGCTATAGCCTCCGTCACTGTCATTTTTTTTTCAATTTTTTTTTTTCGTCTTTTTTAAAAATGTTTTTGATTAACACCAATAAGATATTATGCAAAGAGTACAAGGTTACACCATATTCTAGTCGTCAGATCCACCATTCAATATTCAGCCGTCGTTCACAAAAAAATGACCGCGTCAATAATCGAAGATCTTTTTCACACGACCATCAATTTCAAATATTAGCGTGCATGAAGAAAAAAATGAGTTCGCGCAAGAGAGAATGGATCAGCTGTTTTCAATGCTAGCACCAAGACATCATCAAATTCTTTACATAAAATACTTCTTACTGACCTCTTTTCTTTCGTCATTTAAATTTCCAAGTCCTATTCTGGAGCTTGATTTATCTCAGTCAAGCTTTGATTGTGAATGTTCATTTGAAGACCATGTATATGTAAAACCCATGATGTGTTCAATGGACCCCTGCACCATATGCCGCAACACCGTTCATGTATGGTGAGTCATTTATCACCCCGTTAACCACACCTCTCTGTTTCAGATTTTTCGGCGGGAAGGATAACGTAGAGACATAGATCTGGCTAGCGATGGTTTCCACTACGCGGACATTCATCTAACTGAACCAACTGCACTGAAAAATGCAACATCCGAACAGTCTTGTCTCTCATTATACCAGAGCATACATGGAAGAAGGGAAGATAAGCCTGTTTGGAGCTTGTGAAAAATGGCCGAGAACACAGACGAACTTCGGTAAACAAATCAATAATTCCGCGAAAGTGAAACCTGTATCAATTCGGATAAAAAAATGCCAACTCGCTTTCTACTTTCTAGGACCTGCACAGAAATCAAGCAGCCTGTTCGAGTGCAAGTCATTCTCACTTTAGATTATGATAGGGTATCTAGGAGGGTTTTCTTTAGTATCTCACTGTGTTGTCGAGTTTTTATCGAGGAGGTCGACTAACCCAATTTGTAGCAGATAAACATATCTTTAATTGTAATACACGTTTAATTTGCATTAATATGTTCTGTCACTTTCATTTCAAAGTGTATGGATGTCAGACTACTGCTGTGCGACGACATTGTGGAAAATATCCGGCAAGATTCCAACTGTGAATCATGAACGCTTTTCGTCCGTCATCTTGTCACGAAAATGAAGATAGCGGATATTGGAATTCTGGGAGTAATCGACTGAGACTGTGTCTGATTGTCTTTATATATTCGCTGATGACATCATCACTGTTATGACGTCATGTAACTGTCGCGCAGTGAACATCACCACAACGGATGCATTTATATTATTGCCACTCCGATCATCTGTGTAAGTGGGATGAAAGCGAGGCTGCTGCCATGACAACGATCTATATTAACAGAAGCAAGTAGTTTAAACTAGTCAGCTTATGTAAAATTTGTATAGAAACGACTGATATAGCAGGGGGTGCTTGTTCAACAATAGCCCCCCCCCCCCCTACATGTGATTATATTTACATATAATTCATGAAATTTATACCCGAGATCGTTTTGTCTGCAATACCTGTCTTCTCATATAAATGTTTGTATTGGAGCGATATGCAAGAGATGGGGAAAATTGACATCTGGCGACTAAGAATTAACCATATGACTCTATGGAAAAGTATTTGTCGACACCTAACATTCAGACCCGAGAATACGGTGGATTCTCGGACGTAGCCTTAGTATCTCAGCCGCGCTTTCATTGCAGGTGTTCATGTGGAGACTATGAAGCATCCACACGGCCCCTAGCACCGGCTTAAGTGGAATTAGATAAGCTAGCTCGGGAGCTGTTATGACAGATCAGCTCAAGCAACTCATCAGATATTAATGGATGACAATCATGGACGTCTGATGGAGTAAACGCCTTAACATGGGGTAGCCTGGTAAATGCAAGAAAAGAAGAAAAACTAACCTGTAATGTCCGACGTCGTACGGCTTAAATTTCTCACTGAAACAATAAACCTACATATATTTGTCGAGTCATATATGTCACACTTATATGTTTTATTGGTCATTCCTGAATAATACGATCTGGAACATGCACCAAGTTGAACGCCCTATTGATCATCCGCACTATATCTTGATATTTGGAATTCCCACGTCATCTATACTCACGGCGGCACTATAGACTCGAACGTTGGCCACACCACTTTGATGAGAGAGGGGAGCTTCATGTTAGTACAGTAACGCGATAACATGTGACCAGTTGCAAACAAAGAGTCTTCAACTGTTAATTTCACAACCCTGCCAATAGGTTTGGAACGTGGTGTCGTTTTATACTATATCTATCACCTGAAGAACTATACAATTAAATTAAATAACAGGAGAATCATTATACAATAGACCTTAACCGTGATAACATAGTATCCCTCTTTCAATCAAGTGATGTTTTGTGCTTTCAGACATCTGCATGACAGGTGATCAATTATCCAGAAATCTAGCATCGCTTATCTTACACGACACTAACTTAATTGTCAACACACAGTTAATGTGCCACAATTGTGGTCCTATATGTAACCCGATACACCGATGAA
The DNA here is from genome assembly GCA_036873755.1 of Hanleya hanleyi. Classification (NCBI taxonomy): domain Eukaryota; kingdom Metazoa; phylum Mollusca; class Polyplacophora; order Lepidopleurida; family Hanleyidae; genus Hanleya; species Hanleya hanleyi. Next base: position 129,077 of record JAVTVY010037116.1, on the reverse strand, counting down.
TTTCAATTCGTGTTGCATGAAGGAGTTGGCCGGTAATTGAATTGTATTTCGATTCCCACCTGCCATTCAGTTTTCATGGGTGTACACTGCATGGAGGGATAGAAGTGGGATATAACATCATCAGGTTTCAGGCCTATTCATGTCTCACATGTAACACGACATCAATTTAATTGTCAACGCGTGATCCTCGCATTCCGAAGAGGCACTGTGTTTTGACAATTAAATTATTGTCGTGTTACACAAGCGATGCTAGATCTCTATCAAAAATCATTTCATGTGTATGTATGTCTTAGTCGCGAGCTATAAGCCATATCATATATCAAGTCTTTATTATAAAACCAACACCGAGAGAGAAGGTTGGTCATCACAAGGATAATTCACGGGTATAATACTTATGGGCCTTCATAGCTCAGTCGGTAGAGCATCAGCGCGTTCAGCCGGCGTCGTGGGTTCGACCAATTTATTCTTTCTCTCTCAAAAATTTCAAGATTTCATGTAATTGATCACCTGCTATGTAGAGAATGGATGGACACATCATCGCGTGAATAAAAAGATGGATCAAGCGTCATCAAGTGTTAGGTCTACTGAAGACGCAAGGCAACCAAGCAGATAATTCCACCAAAACACTACCGTGTAGCTGCCTGTATATGTATGGGAGAGTCTAGGGACCATAATGTGAGATTTTTCTTAAATGTCGAGATAGTAATTTTTAAATTTAAAGATAAGTCGATGGCGTTGTGTGACGTTCAATTTCGCTCAACTAAAAACATCTCTCGGGGATGAAATAGCGGCACTAAAAGCATGTCGTGGCGAGCACCAAATCTTCAACCTTCCATTTCGCAAACCATCTCCATAAAAAAATCAAGATGAAATTTGAAATACTAATGTGATAATTATGAACACGTTAAAAATAAAAGTTCCTTCGAGCGAAAATCACTCTACAAAATCGCGACAGGCTCGCTGCGTATAACCCCGGTGTTCCGTTGCTATAAAATACAGGACAGAATCTCGTACAAGTTAGTCCGAGCTGTATGATCTAAGTTTTGGTCTCTTGTATAGAATAGTAAATATTTCAAAGAATTCCATGAAGTCGTGCACATTCTCCCATGATTATTTGCATTGTACCATGTTCAAATATAGGAACCCCCTCCGGAGTGACAGTTCCAATAGTTCCCCAGCTCCTTTAGAATAAGCGGCAATATTGGTATCGCTGAAGATTATTGCATTTTTTCTCACCCGTTAAAACTCGGCAAATACCCAGATGATTATATACAAGACGAAATTCTATGCTGTATTGAACTATATTGACTGCCTAGCCAGAAACGCACATCACGAAATAATAATAGGCAGAATTTGTTTAATGTAATTTCAGAAAGAACGTGTTCCCTCCTACGATGGTTGACAATTCATCTTCTAACAGAAATATGTCCATATATAGCCCTATTGGTCTGGGAAGATTGGCGAAGTTTCTTGTGTAACTGGGCCTGAAGACCGAAGAACGTCCTCTAGATCAACACATTGGGTCATTTGAAAAAGGCTAATGTAAACTTGCATTTCTTAAAGCTATGGTCAAGCTGATTGATTCATTTGAATATTTGAAAAAACAGTTTGATAAATTGCATTGGTCAGTAATCTGAGGGAACTGTAGTAATATCCAGTCAGTCAGAGTTTTCAGTTTCCTCGACGTCATCTTCATCATCATCGCCATCATAAGCGTTTCCGTCGTTTCTTTGTCTAGATTTTGGTGATATTGTCGAAAAAATAGCTTCATAGCTAATGTAATTTATTTCCCATGTTAGCCGACGTTAAATAAAACAATTTGTATCTTGTATCTCGTACCTTGTGATGGGTGTGTATTCTGCATAAACCAATTAATATATATGCTCCCCAATCGTATATGTCGCTATGTAAGATCTTACTGATTTCAATCGAATTTGGTGTTCATCGCACCCAGCTCATGAATATTTAATAATCTTATGACATCTTGACCGCATTTTAACTACTTTACTAGCAGCCAGGAAGGGGGATAGGGTCATGGTCTCTGCTTTAACCCAAAGTTTACGCCGAGGACCAGTCCATAATTCTACTCCGCATTATGGTGCCAATTTGGCGGGAGAGCGGCAACATCAGAAGACTCCCCAACGGTTTGGCATGTGATTCGGTTGAGCCAACCAGAAAGCACTTTCCCTTCAAAGCACTATGAAGAGCTCTCGAGATTGGTTGACACTCGCGTTACAGCAAACCGTTTAGATCCTGCAAGCGACATATCCAAATGGGGGAGCAGATAGGATTAATTTTCATAGATTGGCAAACAACAGAATGTGAAGTTTTAATACAAAAACAAAATCTATTGAAAAAAAAATCTCGCAAGAATTGCTCAAACCATTTTAGTCTTATACAATGAAACAGATTTTTTTACGAAATTGACAGGAACCGAAATATAAATTTCGCGGTTTAACAATGAAATAACATTTATGAACCAGATGCCATTTTGCCCGAGGCTGTCATCAGATATATTTTGGCAAGCTCAAAAAGAATGATGTTTTCATGTGGCCATCTCCTTCTTTCTCTCCAGTCGAAGGTAAGACATGAAGACTGTACACCTTTCTACTGTAACAGTTACAAATAATGTACCAGTACTATACCAACATGTATCAGTACTTTAACAACACGTTAGAAGAGCAATGCGCACACCCTCCCACATCATTCTGAAAACTAATGTGCTATCTGGGGGATGTATAATAATGATGCTATATCATTTTGTTTCAAGGTTTCATTATTCAGAAAAATAAAAAATTCCATGACAAAATGTACACGAAAATGCAAATAAAAAAGACGAATGTCCAATGCCAAACGTACGTCAACACTGTTTCACAGCAGTATAAAACCCGAAAATTGTTTCTGTAAGAAACACAGATTTCCGTGGAAAATTGAATAAATTATTTTTTTTTCCTCAAACGTAACAGCCAAAATAGTTTCCATCTAAACGTCAGATATTCTATCTAAATTCAGATAACAATTTCATCTATCCTGGTATGCAATAACCAGTACAGGTGAGTAGTAGTATAAGGCTAAAAAAGGTCACGTTTTCCAGGGAGGTAACTCTTGATTTCCCTAAATCATCCGACAGGGGGCGCCACCAGCTCAAGGTTATGGATTGCATCAGCATTGGCTGGATGCCAACATTTTTGTCCCCACCGGGTAAAATTTAAGGGGGTACTTGGTCGATGGGGAGGAAAACTACCTCCAACACAGAAGAGTTCCAATGGGGAGGTAACTCTTGATGCACTTTTGTGATTTTTGGCAAATGCCGGGTTATCTTCCCTGATTCGAACATTTGCATATTAAATCTATACAGGAAAATGCCTGTATGGGGTATGGATGGTCCGATTGGGTCGTATGAGGTATCAATGTAAAGGATTCGTTAAGGGGCATCTGATGGGCTGGGTGTGGGGTTGAAATAGCGTCATTCTGCGCATGCGCGGTGGACCAAGTGTATGGAAATAGACGTTTTGGGGTCTAGGGGAGCCACTAATCGTCCAATTGGGTCATATGAGGTATCCATGTGAAGCCAATGTGAGGGGGCATCCGACGGCTGGGTGTGAGGTTGGAATATCGGCATTCTGCGCATGCGCAGTAGACCAAGGGTATGGAAATAGACGTTTTGGGGTCTAGGGGAGCCACTATTGGTCCGATTGGGTCATATGAGGTATCAATGTGAAGCCTAGGTGAGGAGGCATCCGACGGGTGGGTGTAGGGTTGGAATATCGTCATTCTGCGCATGCGCGGTAGATCAAGGGTATGGAAATAGACGTTTTGGGATCTAGGGGAGCCCCTAATGGGCCGATGGAGTCGAGTGAGGTATCACTGTGAAGCATATGTGAGAGGGCATCCGCCTGGACTAGTATCTCGACGGTTGTCAACATTCTACGCATGCGCAAACAGGCAATTGTGGGAAAAGGGTATGGAAATAGACGTTTTCGGGTCCTTGTGGGCCACTAGTGGTCCTATGGAGTCGTATGAGGTATCAATGTGAAGCACACATGAGGGGGCATCCGCCTGGACTAGCGTCTCGGCCGTTGTCAACATTCTGCGCATGCGCAGACAGGGAATTGTGGGAAAAGGGTATGGAAATAGACGTTTTGGGGTCTGGATGGGCCACTAGTGGTCCTATGGAGTCGTATGAGGTATCAAAGTGAAGCCTGTGTGAGGGAGCATCCGGCGGGGTGGGTGTAACGTGGAACTGACGTCAGTCTGCGCATGCGCAGTAGACCAAGAGTATGGAAATAGACGTTTTGAGGTCGAGGTGGGCCACTATTGGTCCTATGGAGTCGTATGAGGTATCAATGTGAAGCATTCGTGAAGGAGCATCTGACTGGGTGGATATGGGGTAGGAATATCGTCATTCTGCGCATGCGCGGTGGACAAAGGGTATGGACATATACGTTTTCGGGTCTGGGTGGGCCACTAGTGGTCCTATGGAGTCGAATGAGGTATCAATGTGAAGCCTATGTGAGGGGCATCTGCCTGGACTAGTGTGTCGTCCGTATTCAACATTCTGCGCATGCGGAGACAGGAAATTGTGGGAAAAATGCATTGGAATGAACGTTTTAGGATCTGGGGGAGCCCCTAATGGGCCGATGGAGCCGTATGAGGTATCAATGTGAAGCCTATGTGAGGGGGCACCCGCCTGGACTAATGTCTCGGCCGTTGTCTACATTCTGCGCATGCGCAAGCAGGCAATTGTGAGCAACGCCCGCCAACGCCAAGCTCAACGCTTCAACGCCCTGGTGAATTAGCCCAAAAGCTCTGATTTTCATGGAATTGTCGCTAATTCATTGGAAATGCAGTGACGCCCGTCAACGTCCGCCTTAACGCCCTAGCATAACGCCTTGACGCCATGATATAGACAGATGAGAGAACAACAACAACAAGGATGAGAGAACAACAACAACAACAAGTTTTTTTTCATATAGTTTATTTTCCCCTCCATCATAACATACCCACGCTGGGGGAGTCGCGTTAGGTATGTTTACAATTTAAGAATACTATTGTCCAATCAGAGACCGCCATTTTGTTCTGCCATATTTGTTCTTGCCCGTTAGATGTATTCTCGGCTGCACTTGTCCAATCAGAAGCCGTCCTTGAGAAAGTCCCATCTTCGGCCCTGTTCGCTCTCATCCGTTTGTTCTAATCGTCGTCGGTCAGGCCTGGATATTCGTCGGGCAGCATATCCTGAAACAGTTGTTTGCGCATTCTTATCGCATTTTCCAGGGCCTCGGTGGGTGGTAACCCCATAGCCTGTTCCAAGTGACGCTTGGTCTTCATGATGGACCTGTGCGTGGGGTCGCCTTTCATTTCAAGCGATAGTAAGGTATACTGTTCATAGATCGCCATGGCTGTTTTCCTGATGCGGGGCCGCATTTCGGTGTACGCCTGTAAGTTATCCTGTCCCGCGTCCTCGATCGCTTCAGCGTGAGTATTGATAGCTGCTGTCACAATACGATCCCAGAAGGTAGGTTCTGCCTCACTTTCCTGGGATGTAGGCTGACTATCTGAGGTCAAGCTCTCCATATCAGTAGATAGACTGTCAGCAATCTTGGATTCGGTATCAGTCGATACACTCTCATCGATCTCTGTATCAGCATCCGATTCAACGGACTCCTCGGCGTCTTCAATCCCATGTATATTTTTCTGGTGTCGCATCATATCGTAATGTCTGGTGAACGTGCGTTCACACTCAGAACAAGTATAAGCCATGTTGACGGTTGAACGTCGACTGTGCGTGTTTTGGGAATACACTCGCTTTCATAGACAGTAACGCCCGCCAATGCCCACTGTTACGCCTTAACGCCCAATATGTACGCCTTGACGCTCGTCTCAACGCTTTAACACACTTTCTTAACGCTTTAACGTCGTTTAATGATGCGTTCAAACAAATGTTGCTTTTGTGCTATTGCTCTGACATACGCCGCTTTCCAGTTCATGCCCGAGGTTTTCAACATCGACGCTGTTGTTTCGATTTCCATATGGACTGGGTCCTTGTCCAACAATTTCATATGGGTCACGAGGTCGACATACTGCTGACGTAAAGCCCGTCGTAGTCTGGGTGCCAATCTGTTATGGGCTAAATTGCGGCTTCTTTTTTCGAATATCCTTTGTGTTGAAACTTGTGTTCTGTGGCCCTCAACGTCTCGCCCATCTCGGCGTCCATACTTTCTTTGAACAAATCCTTCCATAGCCTCGAGTTCACATTATGTCCATTCCCTTGTACGGGTATGGGTTGGGCCTTCACGGTTGGGTGATATTCCGGGACTGATGGTATGGAGCGGACCCGTTGTATGGGGGTGGGTTGCTGCTGCTGCTCTGCCAGGAGTGAACTCGGTGGATGGTGTAGGGGTATATGACGTTGCGGTGATTCCTCGCCGGGTAACAGGTGGGTCGTCAGCCGACGATCTTCGGGGGTATGGGCTTCTAAATCTACGAACAGGTAGCCGTACGGACGACTTGTCGCCCCTTGAAACGCCTGCATGAAATGGTCGATGTTCTGAGGATAAATTCGACTACCAAACATACGGATTTGTGCTCTGTCAATGGGATTGGAGAACAACACAAAGTATTGGCAGTTCAAGGCAATATCTCTGGACGCCTTCCCTTGAGGAAAGAGATTCTGGATCAAATAGATGACGGACAGATTCCGATGATGGGATCCTTTAGTAAACAAGTCGGCGACGTGTGAATTGTCCTTGGCCGCACTCATCAGATCATCTAGCACTACCACGTTGGTCTGCTCGGGGTCAAAGTAATACGGTTCGTTTATGTCGTGGAATCCCTGGGACGAAGCTCACATTCTGTAACCTTGTAGTTTCGTAGGCGGGCTGCCATTGGCTATAACACCAAACAACACGTGTCGGAGCTGGGGTTGCCACACCTGCCTCTAAGAACTTCATCACCCAGGACGTCTTTCCACATGCCGTAGGGCCGCTCACCGTCATCGTATAGGGATGCTCTACTGCTCTTGTTGGACCTATAGCGGGACTCGGCTGTGTCTCTTGGTTGTGTTTGCGTTCAATGTGCCTGAACATACTATCGCGACGAGAGAAGGTTCTCTGTTCATCAGTCGACCAATACATATGGACTGATGATGGACACATGTTCATTCCTATATTTACAGACTCTACCACCACCTCACACACCACCACCAACTCCACCAACACCACCGCCACACACCACCAACACCACCACCAACGCCACCAGCAACGCCACCACCAACGCCACCACCGGGCGTTGACGGGCGTCAACGCCCGGTGGTGGTGGTAGCCCCCGTGTGGCAGAGCTCTTGGATCGGAGCTCTCGGAGCTCAAAGCTTGCGGAGCTCAGAGCTCGGAAATGACGTCATCGCAGGCATGCGTGTGTACCTGTGCTGCACCCTGTACCCTATAGCCCGTAGGGAATAGGGTACACCAGGGTGCGGGTGCGATAGTATGCTCAGGCACATTCAACGCAAACACAACCAAGAGACACAGCCGAGTCTCGCTATAGGTCCAACAAGAGCAGTAGAGCATCCCTATACGATGACGGTGAGCGATCCTACGGCATGTGGAAAGACGTCCTGGGTAATGAAGTTCTTAGAGGCAGGTGTGGCAACCCCAGCTCCGACACGTGTTGTTTGGTGTTATAACCAATGGCATACCGCCTACGAAACTACAAGGTTACAGAATGTGAGCTTCGTCCCAGGGATTCCCCACGACATAAACGATCCGTATTACTTTGACCCCGAGCAGACCAACGTGGTAGTGCTAGATGATCTGATGAGTGCGGCCAAGGACAATTCACACGTCGCCGACTTGTTTACTAAAGGATCCCATCATCGGAATCTGTCCGTCATCTATTTGACCCAGAATTTCTTTCCTCAAGGGAAGGCGTCCAGAGATATTGCCTTGAACTGCCAATACTTTGTGTTGTTCTCCAATCCCATTGACAGAGCACAAATCCGTGTGTTTGGTAGTCGAATTTATCCTCAGCACATCGACCATTTCATGCAGGCGTTTCAAGGGGCGACAAGCCGTCCGTACGGCTACCTGTTCGTAGATTTAAAAGCTCATACCCCCGAAGATCGTCGGCTGACGACCCACCTGTTACCCGGCGAGAAATCACCGCAACGTCATATACCCCTACACCATCCGCCGAGTCCACTCCTGGCAGAGCAGCAGCAGCAACCCACCCCCATACAGCGGGTCCGCTTCATACCATCAGTCCCGGAATATCACCCAACCGTGAAGGCCCAACCCGTACCCGTACAAGGGAATGGACATAATGTGAACTCGAGGCTATGGAAGGATTTGTTCAAAGAAAGTATGGACGCCGAGATGGGCGAGACGTTGAGGGCCACAGAAAACAAGTTTCAACACAAAGGATATTCGAAAAAAGAAGCCGCAATTTTAGCCTATAACAGATTGGCACCCAGACTACGACGGGCTTTACGTCAGCAGTATGTCGACCTCGTGACCCATATGAAATTGTTGGACAAGGACCCAGTCCATATGGAAATCGAAACAACAGCGTCGATGTTGAAAACCTCGGGCATGAACTGGAAAGCGGCGTATGTCGGAGCAAAAGCACAAAAGCAACATTTGTTTGAACGCATCATTAAACGACGTTAAAGCGTTAAGAAAGTGTGTTAAAGCGTTGAGACGAGCGTCAAGGCATACATATAGGGCGTTAAGGCGTAACAGTGGGCGTTGGCGGGCGTTACTGTCTATGAAAGCGAGTGTATTCCCAAAACACGCACAGTCGACGTTCAACCGTGAACATGGCTTATACTTGTTCTGAGTGTGAACGCACGTTCACCAGACATTACGATATGATGCGACACCAGAAAAATATACATGGGATTGAAGACGCCGAGGCAGAACCTACCTTCTGGGATCGTATTGTGACAGCAGCTATCAATTCTCACGCTGAAGCGATCGAGGACGCGGGACAAGATAACTTACAACAGGCGTACACCGAAATGCGGCCCCGCATCAGGAAAACAGCCATGGCGATCTATGAACAGTATACCTTACTACCGCTTGAAATGAAAGGCGACCCCACGCACAGGTCCATCATGAAGACCAAGCGTCACTTGAAAGAGGCTATGGGGTTACCACCCACCGAGGCCCTGGAAAATGCAATTAGAATGCGCAAACAACTGTTTCAGGATATGCTGCCCGACGAATATCCAGGCCTGACCGACGACGATTAGAACAAACGGATGAGAGCGAACAGGGCCGAAGATGGGACTTTCTTAAGGACGGCTTCTGATTGGACAAGTGCAGCCGAGAATACATCTAACGGGCAAGAACGAATATGGCAGGACCAAATGGCGGTCTCTGATTGGACAAGAGTATTCTTGAATTGTAAACATACCCAACGCGGCTCCCCCAGCGTGGGTATGTTATGATGGAGGGGAAAAATAAACTATATGGAAAAAAACTTGTTGTTGTTGTTCTCTCATCCTTGTTGTTGCTGTTCTCTCATCTGTATATATCATGGCGTCAAGGCGTTATGCTAGGGCGTTAAGGCGGACGTTGACGGGCGTCACTGCATTTCCAATGAATTAGTGACAATCCCACGAAAATCAGAGCTTTTGGGCTAATTCACCAGGGCGTTGAAGCGTTGAGCTTGGCGTTGGCGGGCGTTGCTCACAATTCCCTGTTTGCGCATGCGCAGAATGTAGACAACGGCCGAGACACTAGTCCAGCCGGATGCGCCCTCACATAGGCTTTACATTGATACCTCACTCAACTCCATTGGCCCATTAGTGGCCCACCTAGACCCCAAAACGTCTATTTCCATACATTTTGTCTACTGCGCATGCGCAGAATGACGTCAGTTCCACGTCATACTAATCCAAGCGGATGCTCCTTCACGACTGCTTTACATTGATACCTCATACGACTCCATCGGACGACTAGTGGCCCACCTAAACCCCAAAACGTCTATTTCCATACCCTTTTCCCACTCTTCCCTGTCTGCGCATGCGCAGAATGTTGAACACGGCAGCGACACTAGTCCAGGTAGATGCCCCCTCACATAGGCTTCACATTGATACCTCACTCGACTCCATCGGCCCATTAGGGGCTCCCCTAGATCCCAAAACGTCTATTTTCATACCCTTTTCCCACAATCCCCTGTTTGCGCATGCGCAGAATGGTGACAACGCCCGAGCCACTAGTCCAGTCAGATGCCCCGTCACATAGGCTTCACATTGATACCTCATACGACTCCATCGGACCATTAGTGGCTCCCCTAGATCCCAAAACGTCTATTTCCATATACTTGGTCTACTGCGCATGCGCAGAATGCCGATATTCCAACCCCACACCCACCTGTCGGATGCCCCTTTACGAATGCTTCACATTGATACCTCATATGACCCCATTGGACCATTAGTGGCTCCCCTAGACCCCAAAACGGCTATTTCCATACCCTTGATCCACCGCGCATGCGCAGAATGACGATATTTCAACCCACACCCAGCCCATCAAATGCCCCTGCACGAATGCTTCACTTTGATACCTCACTCGACCCAATCGGACCATTAGTGGCTCCCCTAGCTCCAAAACGTCTATTTCCATACCCTTTGGCCACCGCGCATGCGCAGAATGACGCTATTTCAACCCCACATCCAGCCCATCAGATGCCCCTTCACGAATGCTCCACAATGATACCTCATACGACCCCATCAGACCATTAGTGGCTCCCCTAGCTCCAAAACGGCTATTTCCATACCCTTTGGCCACCGCGCATGCGCAGAATGACGCTATTTCAACCCCACACCCAGCCCATCAGATGCCCCTTCACGATTGCTTCACATTGATACCTCACTCGACCCCATCGGACCATTAGTGGCTCCCCTATATCCTAAAACGTCTATTTCCATACCCTTGGTCCACCGCGCATGCGCAGAATGACGCTATTTCAACCCCACACCCAGCCCATCAGATGCCCCTTCACGAATGCTTCACTTTGATACCTCACTCGACCCCATCGGACCATTAGTGGCTCCCCTAGCTCCAAAACGTCTATATCCATACCCTTGGGCCACCGCGCATGCGCAGAATGACGCTATTTCAGCCCCGCACCCAGCCCAACCGATGCCCCCTCACATAAGCTTCACAATGATACCTCACTCGACCCAATCGGACCATGCAGCGTATTTGAATTCTGGGGACTACTTTTTCTCCGCGGAGGCGACCGCATCACCGCCAGACATGACCGCATCACCGCGGAGGAATACAAGGTCAAAGGTTGCCGGAACTATAGTGGTCAACACTTGGCACACAGCCAATGCTGATGCAATCCAGAACATGTCAGTACATGCCTTGATCACGTGATCGCTTTGACCTTGTCGCGTTGCATCATGGGATAGACTGCACTCAGAGGTCAAAGGTCAATACGACCTTTTCCGTGTTTATACTACTACTTGACTCACTGTCGTCATCAGAACTCTTATATCTGTCTTATATAAAAATCTCAAATTGGAAAGCATTGACCATTGGTTCTTCAAGAAGACTAGGGTCAGGAAACATAAAAGAAATAGAATTCTCGCACGAATATCAGTAATATCATTATGTCGTCTCTGGAAAATTATGTCACTCTCAGTCGGAATAAAATAATTTCATCGTGCACTATTATTTACTTTCCTAAGTAATACCCAGTCAAAGCAGAGATTGATCATGATAAATCATCAAAGATCAATTGTTTAGATACAAACGAACCTGTTTTGGGACAGTGAACTAGGCTCTTCTAGCACGTTCTATCTAGCAGCTGATCACATGGTTCCATTATGTGACTGGCACCTGTTCCAGTCCGTCACCACCTGTACTCGTTGACCTTTAAGATGACCTTACCTTCCCATCTGGGTAATTTCGCTGCTATCTTTACCTCGGCTCGTCAAAACAGAGAGAAATCTGATCCGAGACGAGCTGGTATATGGACTTACTGCTGTCTGTTTTATGATTACTGTGGCGTATGTGGGCCACCCTGAGAATATTCATGATTAAATATATGAGGCATAAAGAGTGGAGACTTATGGCTTCGATAAATTATAGCCAATATCTTCCAATCTAGTATCTCGAAATATCATCTACAACCCCTCGATATTTCAATATAGGCGAACTGTCTTGATACTTGGTCTCCTTCATCATCACAACGTCAAGGTTTCCTTCTTAGCCACGGGCGAATCCTTGACCATCTTGCATAACTGACTGCGTTCTGTGTACTTCCAGTGGTCATTTCAGTAACTTGACCTCTTGACCTAAAACAACTGCGGTGATGGAATACGGTAAGGGTTTGATTTCTGTGCTAAAATATTCGTTGACACTGAATTTAAAGCATGTATAAAATATTAACGGACAGATCAGTAAACTTTTTACAGACATCTGTGCGCTATTTCACCCAAATCGAGTCCCGTGTCCTGTTCAGGTCGAATAAACCGACATCGCGAACCGCCTTAAAATTTCAGTCTTTTCTACAATTGCCTGCCTTGTGGGATGTGTGATGGTAGATGATTGGGTATATTTTTTGTTCAATTCGATTTTTAAAACATTTCCTTCATATCTATTGATGTTCATGGCTTGTTGAAAATGTGCGTGTTCGTCTGCCACCAACCATCCGACAAACTAGTTTTTATGTTGTCACGGTCGTCATGCTCGCGGTCAACTGTCGTCTGATTGGTCAATATACGCAGGATGTTGCTTTTGCTGATTAGCTGAAAATACAGTTGCGTTTCTCATGAACACGATCCATTCCATCTGTACCAGGAATATATAGGATAGAGGTACCCTGGTTTTATCGAGGATGTGTTCCATTGTGTTTTCTCTCCGGCTTCCATACATTTTCGTTTTACCCCCGCAAGGTTTTGATACAAATACTGTCTCTTCTCCATACTAACTTGTAACTCTCTAATCTATATAAAGCCATGCAAATCGGGATTAACAATCAGGGGCAAGTGGGTCCATCGTAACTCGGCTAATTCAAAACGATCTGCCTTAGCCTATCTTTGACACAAATATTCCTTTTGCCTTTTTGCTAGCTTGAACCAGTTTGAAGGTCACTGTTAATAGTTGTATCAGTTCAGTATATGATGCAGACAGCAACCGTGTGATTGAGGCATCAATCATCTTCAGGCATAATAAAACGAGAAATATATTCTCTAGCTATAAAAAGCCATCATCAAAATAGATAGAACTGTGAAACATGCGAGCGTCGAGTGCGGATTTGGGGACGGGGAAAAGACCCGGATAACCACAGCGCCAACTGTTAACATGCTTGAAAGATACCGGAAGTGCGCAAAGTGATGTCTATGCAACTCTTAAATTTAAATCTGCTATTTCTCTGTACTTCTCGGGATTATGATGCGAATGATTCTAATATTAATCCTGAAATATTCAAAAATATATTACGGAAACGACAATTTCAGGGTAACAAGCATGAACATGGTGTGTTGCACTGTCTGGATATGCAGTCATAAGACTACATTACATAGGCCCCATCAGTTAACAGTCAAATTATATCAAAAATTTGAATTCGAAATAGTATATCAAACACAAACATTATATGAATCTACAGATGATGCGAGATGATGCTGCCATTAATCTTGATAATATTTCATGGACACGTGTCTTTGAGTTAGTCATGTTTTAACGGATGTTGCTGTTACTTATCACTTCATCAAATAAACTTAAAGGGAATGAATTAATTGCAAACGGAAGAAAGGCGCCTAGCTTGTCATAATATCGTTATCATCTTTGTAATAATATCCCGGGTATTCATGTTCCATCATATGTAACCTGGGTTCGGCTATGTGTACCGAAAAAGTTCTAATAGTCAGATCACTTACTGGGAGCTATGTAGCTCAAACTCCAACTAATCAAATAGTGAAAACACAGGAACTTCCATTTGAAGTGATTTTGTACGAATTTCAACGAACTGTTATTTTACCCTGCACATTGGCTCAACATATTTTGTTGATAAGCTTACTCCACCTCATGTAAAAATAATTATTAGCTTCATGAGCTTGTCGAGTTCAAATAAGGATTATTACAAAAACGATGCAACTTACTTCATTGCATACTTCGAATTGGTGTACAAGTTTGCTCAATCGAATTGATTTTGGATTTTTCCATCGCTGGCCACGTGCCTCGGTAAGATTAACCCTACCTGTCGGGGGGGGGCGTGGTCTAGGGGGGGGGGGCGAAATGGCCCCCTACCAAACATTCTGCGCTATCTCCGGAACCACAAATAAAGAAGTGCTGAAACTCCGACTTTAGAGTTTATCATATTGGGGTCATTTTGTGCCCAACTGAATAACCATTTTTCGCCCCCCCCCCCCTCCCAGTCAAGGACAGGCTCCAACAAGCCCAGCTAGATGGGGATAAAACGTCCTGGATCCGGTATGCAATTAAGACCATCACAATTTATTAATTTAATTAATTTTTGTTTCATCATGCGCAACCTTGGTCAGTGTTGCGTACCCAAAAGGCTCCAATAATCCGATTACTCAATGGATGCAATAATTCTCTGTAGACGGCGATTTGCTATTGATATCGTCTATGGGAATGGGAATGAAACATGAGCTTTGATTTCGTGGATTTGGTTAATCGAATGATCAGACATATTACCGTAAATGAGAGATGAGACGAACTAGAACATCTTTGCTTTCCCAGATGTCAAAAATGTCAGTTTCTCTCTCCACAGACGAGTAATCAGTGATGACATATCCTGGGTTGAGTTTCACACACCCACGCCTAAAATGAAAGCAAAACTCTTCATATTCAACACGGTATCAAAGGGTACCATCACACCGCGTAATTGATATCCATTTATTATAGAATCATGTGGATTCAAATATCTGCTTGCGTGCAAAACAGAACGTTTTTTTTCTCACAGGAGGAAGAAAAAGGTCTATCTTGTCAGTTGAAATATTTTCTTAGACAAGTAGATGCTCACTGATTTGGAGAATCCCACTTTCAATGAAGTCGTGAATGTAACCTGCTCACGGAGATTAATTACCGGAGTATTATACCAATTGGCGAATGGTTTGGCCACAAGGCAGTTGCGCCATGCCTTGCCACGCCCAACCGAAGACTGCAAGATCTCATTCCAATCCGCAGACAGTTCCTGCAAACATGGCTACTCTAGATGAACAATTGTGAGGTTTGCATAAATTACTGGAGATCAATTTAGTTGCTTTAAACACTATGATTATTTTGGAAAAGAAATGGGAATTGGCGAATGGGCAAAAACCTCTCCCTGGCAAGCAGAAAAAGCATAACTAAACAAATACACATACTTAGATAGACGACTTGGGCTGAGCATACAGCAGAAGCAAAGGACATGGAGGCGTGAACTAAGATAAAAATCAGTACAAGCGTCTAGTCCGTCATTCAGCCGTCGTCCTTTAACCCTAACTGTCCTGGGGGCACTTTCCGACCCCCCTGTAGTTTTTTGACTGCTATCTCCCGAACGACAAAACAAAGAGAAATGAAACTCCGACACTTTTTAGATTATCATATTGGGGTCATTTTGAGCCTATTTACTTGACCCCCCCCCCCCGAGCAGAGAATCATGGGTAAATTCAAAATGGCGGCCATGTGAGGTACCAGAAAAGTGATGTTTTCGTCACATTTCTTCAAAATCTTTGCTTTTCTGTATGGAAAAGTGAGTAAAACCTATTTTATATCAGAATATTTTTTACTAATTTATCATGCAGTTTTTGAGAAGACAAAACAAAAATAAAACAATCGAAAACGCTGACCGAAAAATCGTCCAAAAATGCTCTTTTTGAAAATGACGTCATTATGGCGGCCATCTTGGATATTACATTTTCTTGTAGAGCGTGACCCAAATATATAGGGTGGTAAGTTTCAGCCCCCTAGCCTTAGCGGTAGCGAAAATATATAGGAGGCCCTCCCCCCCCCCCCCCCAGGCTGCTGTACACCTCAAATCGCCCAGGCCAGATAGGGTTAAGGAATTTCCGCGTTCATAATCCAAAGACCGAATTCATTTAACAGCAGTAGCACCAAATTCATTAGAAAACAATCATAGTATACATAAACATAAGCTAGTTTCCTTCAAGAGAAAAGCGGTCAACAATTTTCAATGATCGCGGAAGACATCCTGATGTTTCCATATATATAGTTTTCGCTGATCAATATTCTTAATGCACTAAACGAGTAGAATTTTATAGAAACCTTAATGCATCACGGGATATCTTCAATTTTTAAAACCATTTGATTGGTCAATTCAAAAATTCAAAAATAAATTCGGTATTTTCATTGGCTCGTACAGACAATTGTCAGAAAATTCAGCACCAAACGTGCAAACGAAGAAGCGATTAATAATTTTCTAATCAGGACCCCCAACTCAAGCAGCCCTGCAGTAACAATCAACTATTAAACGCAACATAAAAGATGATGGAAAGAGATTAAGATGTACGGAAAAAACGTCCTATCTATCAATGCATCAGGGCATATTACCAGATGAGTTTAAAAATTCAAATTTTTAAATGCGAGTAAAACTGGAAGAAACTTTAACCAATCAATGAGTTGCTGTAATGGTTCATTCGATGCACGATCGCTACCAGTACTAGTTCGCCAATAAACTGCTTATGAGATGGTATTTAACCCGCTTCCAATCAGCTTCATGGGTTCAATTCCCCAGGCAACCACTGGATATGGGCAGTACGCGAACAAAATCCTATTCATTGGGAATGTTTTCGATCTGATAGACAATACAGTACATAATTTCCAGGCTCGAGTGGTCGTGAGAATGGGTATGGGTATTACAGTCTGTGTAATGGAGTATTCCAGATAAATCAAAGTGTTGCCCTAATAAAGCATCTGGGGGTTAGCTACTCAACCAGGAAGTGCGAGTTTATTGGGGGAACTGGCCAGAATTAGTGCGAAGTTGGGCCAAAGTTAAAAATAACGCATTGGCGATATAGGACCAGTTCGAAGTCTACTGAATTGTCAATATTGTAGAGAACCGACCTCGACATTTCTCTTTCCAAGAGACTAACTTTGCTCCATAGTAGTCCAATACTGGAGCATAGCAACACTTACATAGCCCCGTCCGTATTTCCATAGGCGCATACCATTTTTCGCGAGCCACAATTAGACGTTGAACTAATTATTAATACAAAGGTTGATTAGCAGAAATTTTCAATCTAAATCTCCATTGTTGCCAGAATGTATATTATGTATATTTTATCCACAACTAATACACTCAACAGATGTTACGCTTGATGGTCGGGTTAATAATTTGACCGATCGACACGGTGTACTTCATTAAATTGCCTCGTAAATTGGAAGTTGTATTGTGCAGGAACAGTTCATATTCAACAACGGAAAGGTTATAAATCAGCAACACGTGTATATAGGTAGGCGTGACTATGTTATTCTTCCTTGCACATTGATCCAACATATTTTATTGATACACATACCCGACCTTCTGTACAAATAAAATGCCATTAGCTAAATGAGCTGTTCCAGTTCAAATAATGGTTACTATAGTAACGTGTATTATTAATGCACCACGGAATATCTTCCGAAAGTAAAAACAATAACCGAATTAATCTGATTGGACAACTCCATCGTTTCATAGGCATATTAACCACATTCATTAATAAATCGTCGTCCACAAACCATTGAATTGTAAATAATTCAGATACATTTTTGTACGACAGTTATATATCAATGTCACCCACGATGAAACGAAAAGGATATGTGATATTTGCAAACGAAAAACTCCCCTGTGCGTGACGGTAATGAAGCCTATATTTGTTCGATCCAAAACTTGCCGAATGATATTTTTCTTGTAGCATACATACTGAAATATCAGCCAAGAAAAAAAAGCGATCTTTATTTCATGCTTTTGAGGCATTTAATTCGAAGATTTTCAAGTGTAAAAAAAATAGACACACTAAAACCAAAGACATCCTTGGTTCGTTCGCATAATGAAACTTCCTAATAGATTGAATGGAAAAATACATTGGTTTGAGGTGTCATAGTTGTTTGTACACAGAAAAAACTCCCAGGAAGCATATTTTGATCAATGATAAATCCACTAGTATGAAACAGAAGATCTGAATCCTTGCGAGCCTGATAGTACAGTATGGATACTTCGTGAGTAATATAATTTGGCAAGTTTCGGATTGACACAACTGGCTTTATTACTGTTACACACAAAGCTGTTCGTAGTCAAACGACACGTATCCTTTAACACAACGCTTGGTGGTTTCACTGCAAGAAAGAACCACGGAGCAGTGCCAGCATCGTAATGATTCTTACGTCATTTTCTAGTGTTCGACATACATGTATCTCATTTATGATTTATTAGTGAACGTTCATTTGAACAACATAAATAGGTAAAACACACGATATTCAGACTTCCCATATCCCCGGGTTAAGCGGGATTAGGCACAAGTTACGATAGGAAGCGTCAGATAGGACTACAATATTCAGCCGTCTTCGATAAAGATTTTCCACGTCAATAATCGAAAGCCCTATTTCGTATGACAGTTTCAAAATGTGTTTGAAAATAAAAATAATGAGAACACAAGATGGTTTTCTACAATGCGTTTAGCAGTTTTCAGTGATGTCACCAAGACATGGTGATGTTCTTAAAATAAAATCATAATCAATGACCACTATTCTTCATCCAAACGAATTTCAAGTCGTTTTCCAGAGTGTGTATCTCAGTCACACCTTGATTGTGACTGTTAAATTGAACACCAGAAATAGTTAATATACAAGATATTCAGACGGCCCCAAACCCCCGGTTAAGCGGATTTAGACAAGTTGCGAAACGCAGACGAGATATATACGATACGACTGTATTTTGCTGTCACAATATTTTTCACGTTTGACGCCAACAGGTTTGGCAACAACAATACTTCCCACCAATCGTAGGCAGATCAATATAAACTAAGGTGAAACCTGCGTAAACCGACCAGGAATGGGACCAGATTAGTGTCGGTTTTGGCAGGATTCTGGCAATTCATTTTGACTCAAATTTCGGTTTGTTGTTCGAACCATCATCAGGAGTTTTGATGGTTTGAACAATAAACCGAAATATTGAGTCCAAATGAATTGCTTGCCATTCTTTGGAGTGCTTAACTTGCTCTACTATGCAAAACTAGTCTAATTCTAATACAGAGTTCTGGTTTATCGAGTTTCAAAATGCTTTAAATTCAAGTATTGCGAACATGAAAAATGCCGGAATTTAGAAATTGGGCGGTTTACCCAGCTGTCGGTATTCAAATATTCACAGTTTTACCTTCTAAGATACATCTGTTAGTTTATTTGATTGTCATGCCCTTCGACAAACCAAGTTAGAGATATAGTTGAATCAGATCTTCATATTACTTTGAGGGCATGGTAGTAAAAACTTACGGTACCAGCCTCAGAATTTTCTTCGCAGGGATATTGTTTCACTTATACGTCTCCATCCTATTTTCACTTTGACTATGAGGAAACACTAATTGCAACAGCGAAAGATGGACAATTTTCATTAAATTTGCAATAAATTTACGGTGTTTGCAGGCCAAGCTATGATATAAATATTGCAGTCTGCTGTGTGGGCGCTTCATTGTGAGATAAATCTTGAAAAATTCCAAAACTATGACAACCAGGAAAGTGAGAAATGGAGCAATGAACCCAGACCCTAACGCTTTTCTTGTCCTACTGATTTAAGTCAATGGATTTGAAACGATATAATTGTCAAATCTTCCACAATCTGGAGGAAACTCAATGTTGATAATAGTTTGAGTCATACAGTTAAACTTCGAGTGAATCGCATCGTAAAATGACCATGGAGCTTTCAAGAGTAAGTCAGTTACAGTATACAACTCGAGAGCATCGAAGTCCGAATCTACCCCGTAACACTCTGGCAAGCTTCCAACTCCAATACCGCGCACATTTGTAAAATGTCCAAAGTTAATCGCTCGAGGTTACCCAGTGCATTTGTAATCTTGTCCGTCTTCAGAAACGAGAGGTGACAACAAACGCCACAACAAATATTAATCTATGGCCTCAAGATTTTGTTTGGGGAACTACGTACAGTATATCCTTGTTTTTTTTTGCCTTGATAAAGCTATACTCCTTCAAACTTCTGACATAGTGGGCCACTAATCTGACCAAAAGCACGCATGTAGTGCGATAGTACCATGTGTCTATTTAACACACGACTACACCGATCCTTGGTTTGATGCCCCTCGGCTCTATGTTTATATCTGTTAGTCATACTCAAGTTTGGCAGAAATGGGAACAAAATGAAGAGATATCATCGAAACTCTCATCATCCTTCACATTACAGCCGATAATTGTTGAAAAATGGTTTTATTCTACTCTGCCGACAGTGGAGAGTCTCTGTATGTGCCTTCAAGATGATGGATATACAGCCTTTCAAAGCCCTTTATAATCCGGTACCCGACTACCCAGGAGCTCGAAGTCTTAATGACTGTCACAAAAACTAACGTCAAAGGAAGTTTGGCATTTCCATAAATCAGCTATACATTTATTACAC
The DNA here is from genome assembly GCA_036873755.1 of Hanleya hanleyi. Classification (NCBI taxonomy): domain Eukaryota; kingdom Metazoa; phylum Mollusca; class Polyplacophora; order Lepidopleurida; family Hanleyidae; genus Hanleya; species Hanleya hanleyi. The sequence continues at coordinate 108,503 of JAVTVY010037116.1, read as the reverse complement.
TGGGTTAGAAGAAAATACTAGACAGTATGACCCCATTCGTATGCACAACTAAGGTCCTAGTTTCTTGCGCTGTTGTCTCAATGATTTATATCGAGCGATACAGCGCATTAAGCATCTCGCTTAGATCATAACCTCTCTGCTGTCCAAGCTGATACGAAATAGGAAAACTACCGCATAACGGTAGTCTTAAAACAAGCTAAACGCCAGCTTCTAAGTGAATCATTTTCAGATGTCTGTTTCTCGCTGGTTGTAGAAAGGATACTTTAACCGGTATTCAATTATGGTAAATGACATGAAATTCTATTAATGTATTCAACCGTTCTGGAGGAACGAGAGCTATTTATAACCCACCCTTGATGATCGCCTGGGGTTCTGAGTCCTTGTATCATAAAGGGAGAATAACACATGAGAATTGAGGTAGAGGTCAACGGAGCGAAGAATCGAAAGCAACAGTGGCCATAGCAAGGTAATAAAATTTCGTTGGACCGCCTCAACTATCTCTTGTGTATGCCTGCAGTGAAAACAGGACGTTACAAATCTAGCCCATCTTCCTAAGGGATATAATCTACACACAGCAGACACACTCCGAGAATGTTAAAATCGAACGCCTCAAGTTGGCTGAAGATGGAATTTCGGATTGTGGGGACAACATTGTTTCGTGTTGCTTCTGGACAATACAGACAACATCTAGAATAGGGCTACCGAAGCTTCAAAGAACAAGCAATGTATATATACAGCTACATATCCGCAGATCAGATGACTACAGGCGTATTCGAGATGAATCCGAGAAGCTGGGATCAATTCTTGTAGGACCAATTTCAGCCCATCAGACAGAGCTATCGTCTATCCCCCATACGACGCATATCGCTGGATTTAGTGATAAATACGCACCGATGGCCCTTGTGATCAACCGGGAATATCAGTTTCTAGGCTTTGTATTCTGGGAGAAGTTTCGCCGAATGACGTCAGTAATGGCGAAATGTGATGAACTCGTGCAAAGTTTCAAATCTCGCGCCAAGCGATATCGAGGCACTGACAGACTGTTTTTGGACACGAGTTTTTGTCGATAACGCATCACTTCTCTCTGCTATAGGCAGTCAATTTACCAATAACAGGTGAAATAATTGGGTGAAGCCGGCAACATGCGATTTCCCCGGTGATTACCACAAGACAACGTGGAAGAAGAATAGAACACCTCCATGCTCAGAAGTCAATTTTCGTGATAAATGCTCAGGAGTCTGTACAACTACCATATGAGAATTGTAGCCACAACGGTTAGACAAGAGGAGTTGTGTATTATATATCAGACTCGTTGCATAACATCAGCACCTAACTAGAAGACAAAGCACACAAGTGACACCCCATCGTACGAGAGAGAGAACGACATATGGAACTTAACACCTTAAAATCATAGCCAGCTTCAGGGCTTGCACGCAACCCAAACAAAGAGGACAAAGGCGACACCAGATGTCTACTAACTCGATTTGCCGTATAAACCGACACAGGCCTCACGTTCGACGTTAGATAGGCAAAAGTGGTCCATAAAGAATTTCCGCGCCGATAATCCAAATACCGTTTGCATTTCATACTGCACCATTTCCAAGCAAGCTTAAAATTTAAATGTCCCTACCTGGCGAACAATTAAGGCGTGTACTGTCAGATGGAATCCTGAATGCTCATGAAATTACAATATTCAGTTCCACGAACGAATATTGATCATTCAAAATGAACCGATATGGGAACATCGTGATGCCTCACAGGAAACTACCAGTCATGTCTCCATATTGACATTTTGTGCCTTCTTGGACTTTGGAACTACACGTAATACAAAGTCTCCTGTGAATGAAAGGCCTGTCGTTTTGAACTACGTTTTGTTACTGACAGTCTGATAGTGTTAGATCTTTTTTGCTGTTGTCGATTAGTTTGTGTTTGTTTGAATTAAGAGGACGGTACTTGTGTTATATTATACAAAGCTGGCCCATCGTTCCCAGGACCAGCACTATATGTTTTCAGTCATTTGCTATCGGTGGGTTACATGCAAATCAAAATGGCCATACCTCTTTGGCAACATCCCCAGATGTTATGAAATGACATGATATGATATCTTCAAGATGTTCAAATGAACAGTCATAATCAAAGCGTGACTGGGATACACACTCTGGAAAAAGACTTGGTAATTCATTTGGATAAAGAATAATAGTCCTTGATTAGTCCGTCGCGTTTGTACCTCAAAAAGATTGGGTTGAATTGTCGCAATCTCGATGACAGTGTATAACAAGGATGTCAATGAGTGGTTAGTGCATGGCGACTGTATAGACCTCTGTGCGAGAATGTATGTGGAATGCAGTATTCTAGGCATAAAAAATCCATTTCATAAGTTTTCTTTGCACAACAATTACTTATTGATCGAAAACATACTCCGGCGCAAAGCTTTGTTTGCGTCCGTCGGATGCTCATATGTTTATAGCGAGAAAAGGGGAAGTGATGTTTTCACTAGGAAAGCAATGTTCGGCACACTAATTTCGTGATGTTGTTATTCATCAACATTTATGACTGTTTCTTCGAATTACTCTTGAGTACACCACAAGATGGGCTATTTTATGTTGACAAATTTCTGCCATAAATAATATTATATTGTTACACTTAATTCACCGCATTTCATTGGTTATACCTCGCGAAATCAGTTCAGCGGTAACTAGTCGGACGATACAAAAATCGATGACCTTTCAATTTCAACGTAAAACTAACGATGAGAATACAGAGGACAGGGTGACAATGGAATTGATGTCGTTTGCAGTCAATGAAGTTAATGTTGGAGATACAAAATTCGAGGTTCAGATCGACGCTCAGATTAATCAATAAAACTGAACTGGTCAGCATTCAGTGGACAAGCCAGTTTACACACACAGCTGCAAGAGCTGTGCTAATTAAATCGAAATAAAACACGGATAGACTGAAAGAAGAACATCAATCAGATAGGTAACCCATGTTGAAAAGTGCTGTAGTACAAGTACACGCACACATTAAACGACGAAAGTCAAAATTGATATTTAATAAAACTATCTCGACTGCCCTCTTTGACCTCGGGGTCTGTACCTAATAACATTTATCCACTGTTAAACATCGATTCTTTCACCGCATCTCTCCATCAGGATATGGTTGGGTATTTTTGTCTTGATTTATTGCGAGACCGTTGTTGTGTAAAATCCGTCAAGTGCCGGGTACAAAGTAAGTATGTGTATTAGACAAGCTTTCTTGTGAACGTTCATTTCCGGCGGCGCAGCGCCGCCGGATATCTGAATTCGGTAAACATGGGAGCGGCCATCTTGATATTGGACGAGTAACAGGTGTTTTCTCGAGCCATACTTCACAGACGTGCCGTGGAGTGATCCAACTAGTTTCATATCGTAAAACGACAGGATTGTATCACCCGTTCGTGGTTAACACATTAATATTAATTCTGTTATAATGAATTCATGGAATAAATGTCCTTAGTACTATTTTATTATGGCTGAGAGACCAAATCGATGACCATACACGATCAAGTTATTCACCTGTACGTCTGCAGCAAAATGTTTGAGATTGAACTGCGAGTTACTAAAAATTCGAAACAGTAAAACACGCGGATCTGATTGATGTGTAGAGAAAGTCGACCTAGGCTTAATTTACAATGACACACATCAATAAAGAAATAGTGGCTTGATGATGGGTCCCATATAATGCCACAGCGCGAACTCTTACATCAGGCTATGTGAAGTGACTTAATACGTCAACCAGAGAATATTACTTTCAAAGTCTAGTTTGACATGCAATTCATGTGCACATTTTGCCAGCAAGCACTTAACTTCCGGCTAACCCCACACTTTCCAGATGGATCCTTGCGCGAACAAACAAATCGACGTTTTTTTTAACCATAATGGTGCATCGTGACCTGTATTCACCAGTTGTATACGTAATGAGCTTGTAATACGCAGATTATAAGCTACAAGCGTTTCCGCCGGCATTGATGCATCTGCATCAATAAGTTTTCTTGTGTGAACGTTGATGTGAACACACCCACACCAACACTGAAATCACGTGTGTTATACTTAACACGAATTTCCAGTTGAAAAGTTACTTTTGCATCGTCGCAATCAAACTATGGAGGGGGAATTTGATTTAATGTCATACTCAGGATTATTTCACTCATATGGTGAGGGACAGTTTTAATGACGGAGGCATCCGGAGTACCCCGAGAGAACCACCGCCCGACGTCAAGTAACTGGCAATCTTTCATACGTCCACCAGCGGGGCATAAACTATGGAATGCAACGCGAACGGGAAAGAATTGCGCTATTCTACTGTATTGTGTGAAATAAAGATGGGGTTTGCTTCTCAACTGCACAATATTTATTAAAATATAATTCAATATATTCTGACATGCAGAATCGTGGCTGTCGTCATCATGACCTGCTGATGGTGAATCAGCTGGAGTGAATAGAACTGTTTAGACATACAATCAAGACAATACTGGAAAATATTAAATTCATCCGAATTTATTACCGTAAAACCTTCAGATTTACATTCGTTTCAATGATATGAGTTATATTCAACTTTGGACAGAAAATTCGGGTAATTACGGTATTTTCGTGTTGAAAAAAGTGAGGTAATGAAACATGACTTCGATGCTGGATAAAACTGTTTACGGTAACGAGGAAAATAGTTTTAATAGACAATTTTGAAAACATGGAACAGACCAATCTCTATCTGAACGTGTGCTAATTCACAGCGTGAGTGAAATTCCAAATATTGGTATAAAAGAAGCAGTGTTCAATAATGGCTTAGATTATGTGCTCGAATCATGAACAGGAAGCAGCGAGGAAACGATTGGCTCTCTGTAAACTATGATTTCATTGGTTGATCACAATTAAATCACAGAGATTAGGGAAGACATACACACAACGACGAATTATAGGAATGCTTATGTTCATAATTATTAACTATCTGTTAATCATGAAATACAAAAAATAAGACATCTGGATTGGACCACATGGGACCCAAGATTACTTATCGTGGTTATGAGGCAACCTTTTACAGCTTTTCATTTATAAAATATTTGCGTCTCTCAGTTATACTTGTATCAAACGCATGATGAATTCACATAAATTCTGTTTACATGCAGAGATTTGATTAAAAATATGAAATAAGAAACAGTAAAATTTCGGTAAAATGAGCTCCATTCTCAACGATGTCGCCAGTTGACAACATGTAATTGTAAATTTACAGTATATTTTACAATTTTTGTAATGTACAGTGGTATGCGAAATACTTCTGGTATATCATTTTCGTCAGTTTCATTTGAAAGATTCATATTTGGAGGAAATATTCAATAACTCGAAAAGTTTGATCAGGCCAACGTAAATCACGCGACATCCTCACAGTAAATTAGGCCAAAGGCCTTTGTATGTTGCGTTTTGATGGAACATCAGGTATGACCCCCTTATCCTCAAAACAAAAACATGGATAAATAATAAGTCACGTGATATCAGCATTGCCATGTTCCTGTTTTGGTACATGTTACAAAATGGCGGCTTGGAACTAATGTCGAAAGTTTCTCACGTCATCTTCTAAAGTGCTACCAGGGTTGTTAAACAAATGCCAGTAAAAATTACAAACAAATAAGCAGTGGTTCCAATTTCGTCGTTAAAATATTAGATCTTTACATTGTATAACTTTTTCATACTTCAGCAGTATTTTTAAATCTTGGCGGTAAGCTGGTTGTTCTCAATGTCATTGTCATGATGACCAATGGTGCGAAGTGTGCAATAGTAATGCTGATATAATATGCTCTGTAATTCTTATGACAGGTCCACAAACTCTAGTCAATAATGGATCGGGCCATCGTGTGCATTGTCTTTTTCATAGCGGCACCTAACCATCCAGACCTGCCAAACTTCTCAAAACGCCTACGCCGTGTTCTTGGCTCCTCAACTGTCCTCTGGATAGATTGCTTTCATGTTGCATATGTGAAGGCTACGTTTTACAGCCTCGCCCAAATCATCTACAATGCTATTAACTAACTGGAACTTCATTCAATAACTTTTTACGTGAACTGATACCTGTCATGTGGGAATATTCATCCGAGATTGACAAGTCAAACTGCAAGGCGATTGCTGGTCAGTGATTGGAATTTGACAGCCGAGGCATCATCGGACATACTGACGCCCCACCCACAGGAAATAGTTTGTCTTTATATATCTTTCTATTTGCTTGGATTCCGGCCTAAATGTCGTATGAATAAAGCCGTAATGTCGTATAAATAAAGTTCTCATCAGTGTAGGCTGAGTGGCAAGTGTGCAAGTTCATAGATTGTTTGATATCGAAGTGCATAGAAAAGGTGACAAGGAGAGAACAATACGACGGCGTTCAGTGGAGTTAGGAAGGTATCACCATGTAACTGCTAAATAGCGGGGCACTGGACATCAGAGGGGCACAATCTATTAGTATCTAATTGCTGTTTATAAACTTGAAACTTAGATAGCTGTTCCTTTGCTGGTAACACTATTTGGTGAATGCATATACGCTTGAAATTGTTAATCTGTTAAAACGGTTCCTCAGCTGATAATGCTAGCTGGAGAATGTTTATTGGCTGAAAACTGCTAATTAGTTGGATAGCTGTTCCCATGATTTATCAATATATCTTCTCCTTTTAACATTCAGACCAAATGGTGAGTAATATTGTTTAAGCCATAAAACAGAAGATTATTCAGAAAATTTAAAGTTTCATGTTATCCATGAATACCTACTACCATTTCTCGGACCTGTGTCTCTACCCCCTCGAGACCAGGATGAGGGGAGTAACTCCTCGGGAAAAAGAAGAGTAAGGGAAATAACTTCTCGGGAAAAAAGATAGTAAGGGACGTTGGCCCGATGCAGATTGAATGAGCATATGAATATCGAGCTCACTCATCCAATCTCATTTGTCAAACACCACAAAATAGTTTACTGTGATAAAACAAATTAGCCTGAATTGTTAACTTTTTGGACGCCAAAATAGCATCCAGTGGGACGTAGATTTTCAACTATACACGATTAGATTTACTTACAAGAGTTCTTCCTGAAAATTAACGCCTTTTAATGGGAAAATATGTAGAGCGTGTACAAAATGGGATGTACAGGATATATGTTGGTAAATTCTGGTGTCGATTAATGGATGAATAAATAAAGGTAAGTGATAATATAACATGATATGAACTGATGCCTCATTTATGTCTCATTCAATTTGGTATTAGATTTGCCCCTGTATAAAACATACAATTTGTCTTCGATAATACAAAGTTTAAACACACCTTTGTTGATATATTTACAAATGAACCTGGAAATCAGAAACCCGTGAGTGAAAGTTCAAATTATAACACTATATTATAGTGCTATCTGAATCCATCACGGAAATATATTATCGTAACACACATGAAACAATTTTTTTATGAAGTACCCAAGTCAAACGAAATCACGTGACAATTGAGGCTAAGATTGAAAAATGAGACTACTTAGAGGAAGCTAACGGAAAGATCACTTCGATAGAATGCAAGTTGAAAAGAGAATTTCGACTGTCATTTTGAATAAAAACCCAAAATTTATATATATAAATTGTCCGCAGCGTGGCTATCACATCGACAGGCACACAAACACACCGACATACACTCGCACACACCCACTACCACACACTTGTCAAACACGCGTTCTCGGTACATTGAGCAATCGCCACATAGAAATCAAAATATCTTCTGTAGCTTGATCACGTAATAATTTACACTCATAATTTATGTACATGGAAATGATCTCATTCAACCTTCACTTTCTTAGAAAGCAGCTCAGAATCTGAGTATCACTCAACACGAAGGTCGGCCTATCAAAACCTCCAATACAGATTCCTTCACGATTAACCAATTCAAGAATAGCTAACATTTTACGCACTCGCATTATAATAAGTCGCATTCCCTTTTGTTGGCGTGACTGGTGCACATTATCACTTCCGCTGGAAAACAGCCCAATCCACAGGCAACAGACGATACATGCCGATCAAAACAAAAGAGGACAAGCAACTCGAAGACTGCGGTACAACCAGCACTCTCAAGTTCATCTCAAGGGCACGATCGAAAAGACTGACATAGGTACAGCATCCCAATCTGTGTATATAATACGTGTCGGTGTCTCTGAGGTCGCAGCGTCTCATCGACCATGGGTCATCGCCTACAGAGAATGCTAACTCGGTTCTCGTCATTAGGTAATGTGTATATCGCATTTTTCATGACCCCGTAATAAACTCATATCTTCTGGCCTTCAGCTGTGATTGACTCCTCCGTAATTCCAAATGGCATACAAACGAATTTCAATATCCCAAGTAAACATGAACGTGCCACATTAAGTAACAGAAGAACAAATTTAACATTCATTCTCGTCAACAAAGTGGAAGAGGTATTGAAAAATACCTGGGTAAATCCAGACCTATATTGAAGCACGTTTTTTACTTAAAATTTGATATTGTATAAAAGAGTTCGTTTCTTCGGTGTTACTATACATATCCTCTTTCCCTGTTGAAGTAATGCTGTTCATTTGGAGTAAATGTGATATCTTTCCTGGCGATCTAGTCACTTTATAACGACGTCTATCTCTGGAGGACCGTAAATTATAACATGAACAAGAACACACTGACGTCAGGTCGCTATATTCGGGGTTTTCCTGTGCACCAGAAACCACAGCAATCGTACCGTTTGCGGTAATGACGTCACCCTCGAGACGAACGGCTCCTTGGGCAGCCGCTGTAGCTTCGATTTCGTCTCTGCGTTCGTCTTCGGTATTCATTGTTAAAAATCGTAACACAAGCAGATTCATAGCAGCTGATATCACAGTGAGACCGAAAAGAATAAATATCAAACTGAATGCTACGTACTGTGGATTTTTTTGCAAAGCTTCATCCTTTTGCAATGCAACAAAATCGCCAAACCCTATCGTAGTCAACGTTATGAAACAGTAGTACAGCGAATCGATGTACGACCATCTTTCGTAATGTGAAAACACGCTAGCTCCGACCGCTAAAACTAATCCTGATAGATTCATGGCAATTAGAATTAAATTGGTCTGCGAAACTTCACTTTTCCGCATTTTGAAACATTTCTTCACTTGTTTCAGAAAGAACGTAACAAAAGTGTTGAGACGCTCGCCGACACTTTGAAACATGACGATGCCAAGTGGGATACCTGCTAAGGCGTAACACATACAGAAGATTTTCCCGCCAACCGTCTGGGGCGTACTGTGACCATATCCTGCAGAAAAAGAGAAGAATAACACGCAGCTGAGTAAACAACATTCTATGATCCCCGCATGATAAGAGTAACGGCAGAAAAATATATTCAATATTTATCAACACGAACTAAAACTGGATAACAAATCTTAGAATGCATAAAACAATAGCAAATACAATAAATCTTCAATCAATACATAGAGGAGCCACATTTGTAACATCAATATGTTTGATAGGAATCCAGCTTTATTTTGTCGATTAGCTTGGAATTTCCTTCGCTATGTTAATACTTTTTTATATTTTATTGAGATATTGAACGAGTTTATAAGTACATTTATCTACAAATGTCCAAGAAGATAAGATCACCAGCTACTGACAGCAAAGGACGATCGCAGTGTGAAAGATCTATGACATTAGGTTCCGTATTGTGTCGCATTCCGCTTAAACGGGGATACAGAAACTGTTAAGCGCAATGTACAACGGTGGACGAAAATGATGCCGGGGTACTGACAAGAAGTAACATGACACCACAGGTCAACAGTTTGACTGTATCATGTCTAAATGCACCCAAGGAACCAAACACAATAATACCGGTCATGATTTGTATCTTACAACACATATAAGGGAAGTGGGAAGAGGTGCCGACATACTGACAGAGCCACACTTTATTGTAGATGTAACTTTAATAGCATGACCACAAGGCCACAAGCACCAATTTGAGCGGCATCAGATACAAGTGTTGAAGAACGACGAAGTAAAAATGTCAGGTCAGCTGACGGAAAGCTATGAACTAAGTGAGTTGGCTATATAACTACTCTAAATGATGTGATATATCGTGCAGGGCGATATCTTGAAGACGTTCATACGAATATCCACATGTTGCGTTTGACTGAGACACAATATGCTACAGTACACGATTTGGAGAACCATTTGGATAGAATGCTCATCGATTACACGGATTAGGAACATCATAACGATATGATTGAATCATTCAAAACTGAAAGGTATTAGCTTGTGTTTTATTTTGTTATATGCCTGCTTGGAGTTTTATGTCATTGTTGTTAGTACAATTATGTCTGCAAAACCCTCATAGGCGCCATGTTGATTTTTTTTCAAAATGTCTCCTCCATTAAAAAATAAAGTAGACAGTTTCGTGGTGGGGGTGATTAGAGGCAGGTGGCCTAGTAGGTGTATTCGCCGGAAACACCTCCCAATGCAACGTTGTCTGAATTATGGGAATAAAATACAGATGTTAAATGGTCTTTAGGCCGAGGACTAAATAAGGTAATTTCGGCAGATGTATATACGGTTTCAATGCATTTTATATAATACAATGGATAATTTACGAGAAATCTTCGGTTTGTTAGCTTTTTGACACTATTGGAACAGGCATCTGTTTTTTATAGTAGAGACGGATCGATATTGTACATTTTATTGAGCGCAGTACAGTGGCATCTTCAAGAATATATTTGATCGACGAATGTAGAAATGAATACACGAAATCGGTAAACACCGGATATGACCAGTAATGTAAACTCTTTACATGTGTGTTCTTGCATATCGCTCCACGTTATTACTATGCATAACATGCTTTTAAAAACTTGAATATAGATGAATATTCTAAGATCTACAGGGATGAGTTGTCTCTTCCGTGAACAATAGCGTCAGTTAGTAGAAAGATATTATAATGCGACTAAATGTAAAATGAAGATGCGTAGAGTCGAGTAGAGTATCGGATGGATCTACAGGGTATTGTGAATTTGAACATCGTTCAACGAATGGGATCGTAGCCTACGCAATAATGCGTCAACAAATGTTTGTTGGCGTACTAACGGTCGTGATGCCTATATCCATGATATCAGGCGATGCACGATTAACTGTTCAAGTCGTAGACTATCTTGCTGAAAACATATGTATTAATCTAATTCTCTTTAAAAAAATGAATAGGATGGCATGTCGAAGTTGTCACTCCTGGATGACAGCGGATCAGGCTGACGAACTATGATTACTTCAGCCGTCTAGCGTTATCTCGCGGTAATGCACAAAGCTCGAATCGTGAAGGTCAACCAGCAGTTGACATATTAATATCAATATTTCACTCCAAGGATATTACGCCTTGTTGTCCATGGCCTCATTCTGCATTCATAGGACGATGTTTACACCAGAGAGTTGGAACGAGATTGCGCTAAAAACTAGCGTCATAATAGCTATTCCGCTAGTGACTTTGCACCGAAGTTTGAAATTCAATCGCGGAGAACCCCCCATTCGTCGGAAATAGCGAACAAAATCGACCCGCGTTCCATCAAACTATTATAGCATGATTTATCTATCGATGGACTCGTATTCACTCGATACCGCTAGTTAAAAATAATTTTCATGATGTTACAAATGAGGAGATGTTGAACCTGTCATTTGACGTAAATGGGTAATCATCCAAGATATGTTTCACTCGTCCAATTTTATCTAACGCCGGAAAATACAAAAGACAGGCATTCGACCTCCAGGTTGTTGAATTATCTATGGCGTTAACCTAAAACGATATTTCATCCAATTGTTTGTCGACAAATCGACCTAACACTAGAACACGAATTCATGTCTGAAACCGGAACAATGTCTAACGTTTTGCTATTTCCAAATTTCGAACATTAATTTCCATACAGGCATCAGATCAGACAAATTTTAGACTGCCGTCGTCCATGACAATATTTTAAAAAAAATAAACAGCCTGCATTTCGTCACATATAGAAGCACTAAGCGACAAAGTTCTCAATGATACCGACAAGACAAAAAATGTCTTCCATCCGTTCACTCCTCAAGACCAGCAATAATAGGTGCGATGATGTGGTCATTAGATCAACTCAACAAACCTACAGCTACCATCGTAGTAAAGGATTAACGTTATATAAATAGATGTGTTATAATGCCCCGAATAACAGACAAGTAACCGGCTTTTGTGCATTTACGTCTTGTGTTTCATATTGTCCTTTTTTCAAATTTCAACATAATACTGAGACCGAACAACAAAACGGCATCGAATTCAAACTGGTAGTCCCTAAATGTCCTTAGCTTCCATGATAAAAGGGCAGGAGCTCAGTAAACATCGATCCTGTCACGTAAACAGTTACATCCAACCTATACGTTGCAAGCATTATATCAACAGTACTTGTTCAAACAGACTACGGAGGAGGAAGGAATTATCGACACAGCCTACAGGATTTCCCAGTCAACGCAGCCTATATATGCACTATTCCTTATCAAAACTACTGCTCAGTCATATGCGCGAACTCCATACACTGTTTCATCCTTGTCGTCGTAATTGTCCTTTCGTCTCACCTTTCCTGATTGAACATAGTCATGTTCCATACAGCGATATTGTGGAAAATCATTGAGTGTATTTTACCTGATATTTGTCTACAACCAGAAACCTTGCCATTGGCACACGGGATGTAACGAGAGATCGAAGTCTGGGAAACTCGACCCTCTCAATCATTAATCTGCATCGCCGGAGCACATTCAAGTTTTGTTGAATAACATGACAACGTGGGCTTCATATGAGCGAACAACGCCAAAGACATGACGATCGTCAGTGTAATTACAATCCAAGCAGATTGATGAACGCTATATATTTGATGGCGAGTGCCAACCGTGACCGCAGACTTGAGAGAAGGGATCGACCAGGCCGATAAGTACCAGGAACCTCCTTCAGTGTAAATCCAGACAAAAGGAATTTGTTTTGGGTCATTTCCATTATTATATTTGACGTCTTGAAGACTATTTTATAGAATTTTCATACTAGCTCTTTCTGGAAAACGATCTGTTCAATGGCACACATCGAAACCCTCTGACGGTGAGGATCTGGGGACGTGTAACTTTCTTCCACCGTTTGTCGGTATTGCTATTCATCAATCATGAGGCCGTCTTACTTGAACGCACACATGCGCACAAAATGTCCCAGAAAACGTTCCAAACAAATAAAATTAGTACTATTAATAACAAAATATCATTTTTAGGCTCTTTAAAGTTATAAGTAAATTTCGTATTAATTCATGTTTATTAAAATCTGTAGTGTTAACTACTGATATGTATAATGTAAGCTCAAATTTCACATTGGTGGTTCATGTGTCAAATGTATTACAAATGAAGAGCATGGCAGCGGCGGCGGCGATGGAGGAGGGTAAGCAATCATCAGCGCTTGACCCACATTGAAAATTACCACTCACAATAACTTTATTTAACAACTTGTTATACAAAATCCTTGCCAAGATTCTGGGCGATAGCAGTAGCTGATTGTCGAGGTACCAGCACTTCCTAGATGACCCCGAAGAGACAATAAGTGAAAAACAAACCAAAAATAAAATGCTCCTCTCTGTCTCTGCTATGAGACTTTCATCGGCTTCTGTTTGTCGCTTGACTATACGACTGTATGACTCCATTCAACTCAGATGACATCTTCACTTACATTATTGATATGGCGATAAACATGTACAGGCATGGAAAACGGGAAACAAAAGACTCCCATGAGAGAGTAACTTCATCGCTGACAATAGATATCAAAAACAAAAGATGGGTCAGTGCCTCTTTCATGCTACTGAATTGGAACGATATGCAAGAGGTGGGAAAAATTGACGTCTTGTGACTAAAAAGCAACCATATGACACTGCAGGAAAGCATTCCACATCAATTCACATTAAGATCCGCGAATAAGGTGGTTCCTCGGATATAGCCTTAGTATCTCATCCGCGAATAAGGTGGTTCCTCGGATATAGCCTTAGTATCTCATCCGCGAATAAGGTGGTTCCTCGGATATAGCCTTAGTATCTCATCCGCGATTTTATTGCAGATTTTCATGTGGAGACAATGAAGTATCCACAAGGCCTCCAGCACCGGCTTAAGCGGAATTAGTACGCCAGCTCGGGAGCTGAGATGACATATCAGCTCAAATAAACAACTCATCTGATGTTAATAGATGAGCATCATGGACGTCTGATGGGCCGCGGGACTGAGAGTTATCTGTGTTCACAGCTTGGCTATTATGAAAATATCTTTATGATTGAGGCAAGGAAGAGCCAATTAAATATTAATGTTCTTCACACACTTACTGCCCTAATTAGCATAACTGTGTGTATTATCAAAAGACCAGGAACTGCCTCACTCCCCATCTTTACCAATTATGTGCATATAACGGATGAAAACTCATGGCTGGTTCAAATTCATCAGTAAACTAATACATGTAGTCAACAGAATATCTAAAATAGTCTTATTAATGAAATATAAAAAGTTTCCTTTAATCACTATTTGCTATTGAACCAATTTTCGGAGATCTGGAAACATCCAGTTCGCCATGGTGCAAATAAAGACTTCCTCTCACCCATTGTATTTACATCCATCTGGATTCATCGAACATGGAGCAATCTGTCTGGCAATATTTCTCTCGATTCCTCCATAATAACCTTAACCAACGTGCTGGAGGTCTTGTACAGTAATTGAGTTCCACATATCAGGGATAGCGATACAACGCAGTTGTCCAAATCAGAAATGCCAAAGGTTCGCCGTTTATTGTATCAAACTCACGAGAGGTAACGAAACAATGACTTTCCTCCTCTGCCTACCTGCCTGAACTTTTCACCACATCTAAATAATTCCGCGTAATGTCAAACCTAACAAAGAAGTTATGCTGAGAAATAGGTTCAATTTGAATACCAAATTTCCTAATCGTGGTCGTTTGGTTATCAATTTTTGAAGTCGACAACGCGACGAGGACAATTCAAACGGGTCTGCTCACGGCGAATTAACGAGCCCTTGACAAGAATTCTCACGCCGGGAGTCATTACTATTAATTTTCGTCCCCTAAAATAACTTTTCGTTTGAAGATATCAGATGAGCTGACGATAAAGACCCCTTATTACCGCGAGAAATTCAACATTTGTCGCCCATCGGATATTCTACATGGATTACATTACATGCAGCATTTTGATCACGAGGGCTGTGACTTGGTTCGCGTGACGCATAATACGTGGATCCTTCAGTGTCCTCTACTTTGGCCGAATAAGACTGGAATTAAGTAGGGGAGTCTTATTAATTACCGGGTTGTCTCGAGAACTTTAACTTCATTTCTACTCTCCTTCGCAAGATGCATATATTCAATTGCATAGGCCTATTTTCTAGAGAAATGCGAATTATACTTTCATTGGACGAATAGCAACATTTTTTAAGCTATCGATACCAATGCAAAAAAAAAAGTTTATTGTTTAACAAGCATACAGTAATTTCTGATCATCATGTGAGTATTTTCAATGCTAAAAACTATTTTACCTCCTTTAAGCATTGCATCATGCTAGATGGTTTCAATTTTTTATAATAGATTTCTTCACCAATAGTTCAACAATAGTGTGGGATAGTTACACTTGTTCAATATTTTCTATATTCTCACATGCCTGGACAGTATTTTCAATGGTCGGTGGTCACTTGGATGCCCTTTATTTCCAATATTAGATGGTCTTACTCGGTTTTAGAACCGCACATCAAAACAATATCAAAGCTGCTGTGAAATCTAAAGTGCGCAAAGGACTGTTTTAGGAAAGGCGAAAACATTGCTAGATGGGGCATCAATTGGTACATTAAGTCGTCAAGTTCAATGACCTCATTTGCCGGCCAAGGTGTTTCTAGGCGCTATAAATTGTCTTACATGGTTGTTTAGTATTTTTAAATGGCCGGTTTTCTTTGTTCAATATATTCAATTCAAGGTCATCTTACTTTGCTGTCCGAAGATCAGTATTTTCGAAGACAGGCAACTTTACCCAATTGTTCATTTATAATGCCAGATGGCTTCCATGGATTGTGTAACATGAGTTTATGCCAGATAGTCTTACTAAAAGCAAGAAACCAGAGATGCGTCTAAGGTTTGATATATGAAGGCAAATTCTACCTTGAGATAAACTATTTTATCTCACATTAGATTATTACTTACTAATTTATCATGCAGCTTTTGCGAAGAAACACAACAAAATCGAAAAATCTGGCAGAAAAATGTCTTTTCAAAAATGCCGTCACTGTGTCACATCATGGCGGCCATCTTGGATGTTTTTAACCCAAAGATATAGTGTGATAAGCTTCAGCACTCTAGCCTTAGGGATAGCGAAAATATATCGGGGGCACCATCTCCCCTCTTCCCTCCACGCCGTGGTACACCCCAAATCGTCCAGGCCAAATAGGGTTAAGATGTTAAGTCTGACATCGATAAGGTAAACATGGTATCTGCATATGTATTTGACGTGTATGAGAGCATCATCCGGAGATTCTTGAATCGGCATATCTTGCGATTTTAATAGGATATCCAACTAAGTCTCCCCGCCTGTTTGATTGGTTCACGGACTTACGGTGTTCCCCATGTTCTGAGATATGGGGGGGGGGGAGGAATAGTGCCTTAATAAAATTCATTGCTAATCCTAAAATGATAAGACAACAAAACGGTCAATTTAAAAGATAATAGGGTATTGTTCTATTCACGGCAAAACGAAAACGTGGTTAACGAATGACCAATGATTACGACATGTGTACGTGCACCGCAGCCTTTTGGGAACTCCAAGATGGCCGTTGTTGAATAATAATCTGATATGAAATAAAATAGTTTTACCTACTTTTCCATGCAGAAAAGCACAAAAAAATCGACAAAAACATCACTTTTCTGACACCCCACATGGCCGCCATTTTGAATTTACCCATGATACTCTGCTCGGAGGGTCATGCGAATATGCTCAAAATAACCCAAGATGATAATCTACAAAGTCACAGAGTTTCAGCTTCAGTTACTGTACGATATATAGTACAAACCATTTCACAACTCTAGGTAAATCCGGAGTCCTCGCAGAGGGTTTACCTGGACATTATTGGTAATTCGAATAAGTCCTTCAGTCGATGTCTCTCTAAAACAGTTTCGTACATTTCATCCCCCGAGCTTGTTTTGAATTAGCATGTCGATATCCCAGGCCTGCGGTTTTTGCTTTGACTTCCGATGTCGATTTCAACTTGACATCAAAGCAGTTTGGCCCGCGATGAAATTTAAACCTGTCACATCTCATCCCTCGCAGCGGATTGGCCTAATCAACAAGCTTAGCGCGGTCAATGATTGGGTTGATTTAGGGAAAACCCCTTGATCTTTTATATCCACAACTCGTATGGAAAACTAACCAAGCCAGTGTATCGATTGTAGGAGATTTTTGTTAATTAGCCAACTTAGGAGAATCATTTAATAAAGTGCCCTCCCTGCTTGAAATGTATGTCATTTGTGAACAACACACATGAGAAAAGGTGGATCTTATCAATCAGGATATTCCCAAACCAACCATTAGTAAAAATAAAACTCTGTGAAATATTGATTATTTGTGCATGGTCCCACGTGATATCAGTGTGTGATGCGTATTCGATCCCGGCATATTACCAAAGACAACAAGAAGAGTCCCTGCGAAGAAATCAATCGTTTTTTTCAACCGATATTCAAACCGCAGTAGTAGTGATTTCAACAATTTTCGCGTGCATACTCCAAATACCTTATTCACGCGAATACTATGAACCACAAAATCCTAGCCCTGCATCAGAACCATGAGTGTTAGGTTACATGCTGATTTCTTTTTGGTGGTGGGGGCGGGGGGAGGGTGCGATCTACAGTTCTCAATACTGTCTGTAAATAGACCTGCAGGAAAAATGTCAATTCCCTTTCTATAACCCAGTTCGACATTTTAATTTCTAACTTTGGAAGGACTTCTCTTCCTAAAGAAGAATGCAAGAGAAGGTACATTATTTTCTGGCATCATCTTTTTCTATTGCGGCGGCAGGCTGTCTTCATGATGTCGCTATCGTCAAATGTGCAGCTCTGGCCAGTATCGCTCTAATCGGATGAACTACCAAGTTGTTTTCCAGTGTATAACGTATCTTAATCACGCGCCGGCAGTTTATATGAACGCCATGAATATTTTACATTATTGATGTTAAGACGAATCCAAGACGTGTGTTGGGCCGATATAGATATAAGCTACGCGAAGTTGGGGCAGAGATCCTGGCCACTACTCCATCAGTGTGCGAAAATCATCACCTAATCTGAGAAACCTTAAATAGAGGCGCTTGTTAACGTCATATCTGAGGCTTGTCAGATCCGACATTCGAGCCCAGCTGATTCATGAGTGATTCATGAATGAAAGTTTGTCAGTTACTTGCCGACGAGCTGTGATTTCTCTCTTGGTACTCCGGCTTCCTCCATCATCCAAACTGGCTGCCACCATATGAGTAAAACAACCTTGAGTGTGACATTAAGCCAAATAACCCCCCTCCACCCCTCCCCGCCCTTTGTCAGATCCGATACTCACTATTGAGCTATCGCCCACAAAAGAACTTCTGCACAAATAATTGAAATCCATTGATGGTAGACATTTATAGTTTTGTCGAGCCAGTGAATTTGATATGAGTCGTCACATCTGTTCAATAAATACCTAATAATTCATAGTCTTCTCTGAATATCCAGAAAGTGGTGTCTAAAATACAGCCGAATATCTTGCGGTATAATCGACGTGGATGAAAGGTCCAATCATGTACACAAAGTACAGTTATGGACAGACATGAAGATTCAAAAATTGTAACGAGGCGGAATCACTCAGTTCTATATTTGGTTCAATCTATGTAAAAGTACAAACATCAACTGCTGATTCCAGAACTGGGCAGAGAAAACCGTTTCAATTATGTACATGGCTAGAGTATCATCGTAATTATTCAATAATAAGTGAATATGGAGACTGACTAATGATTCTCGGGGAAGAATCCGCGATATTTAGGTCCAGGTGAGCATACACTGATATAATAGTGAACAAGGGTACAGGTAAACTGCCTTGGTGGTAGTAGATATATGATTATGAAGAAATTAGACCACAGATTCTTCATATGGGCGTATGACCGGAACCAGACAGGGAGAAAGGCGTATTTGGTAAAAATACAGTAATACTTCCAGTTTGACATACCATAACACTGTAATAGTATTTTGATCAATGCCTATATATACATACGTATGATATTGCTGAGCGATCGGGTTCTACTTCAATCAGAAGTCAATTTCCTAATGGGCTCCAGGTCGTGACAAGATGAATATACAGTCAACCAAGAGGAATCAAGATAAACAAATCGATTCTCATCAGTTGCTCAACATATCACGAAATAAGTTAGACGTAGATGAAATATTAGTTTTCCGGAATATGGCTTGTGTTTGGGATGGCAAATGGGTCATAATGCCTATCCTTGTATACGCATTATTGAAACGGCTGCACTGATGCGGATTGAGCTGATATATGAACACTTACACACATATTTACGCGAAATTGTTTACAATAACACGAGGGCACTGGATCCAGGGTTAGAATTTTCATAAACATCTGCAGATATACGTACTTCATTGATTATCCATTTACAACATAAACAGAACCCGCTTTTCAATGGCAGACTGATGTCCCAAGCAATCAATTAAGACTGCTCAACGATGTGCGTGTTTTTTCTTAAGAAAACATTTGCCCATTTTTTTAAATGCCCGAGAAACATTTTCAGCTATTTCATACAGTCAATTAAACAAATTTAATCAGAATTTCGATTTTCTCAGATGTCATGTACAACAAATCGATCGCTTCTTGTGTATGTCACGTAGTTCTAGAGAACCCGGAGTGTTGGACGAAATTGCGCAATACGACGGACAATCCTCCTATTTATCGTATTCTCTTCAGATGCGAAAATTGACATCAGATTCCTTCAAAAAAGTTTTTTTCCGTACAAGAAACAGAATTTTGTGACTGAAATTATCAACGTTCTTGAATAATTCGTGCGAAAAGGGTATGTGAGAGTGTTATTTTTGTGCATAGGCCATCTATAGTGGAGATGATAAACATAAAAACCAGTGTTTTTGTCGCTCTGAATACCCTATAGCCGCCAACCAACAACCTCATTTGTCATTTTATAGAACTGATTTCAGAAGATCCACAAAAGTATTCTAAAGAAACACGGATAATAATATTCCTTCCTCCTTTCCATGTTATCCAACACTTCATCAAATCAAAGCTTATACCCCAGACGTTTTTAATTTCGACCATAAAACACAAATTCTGGCAGGTCAATCGTCAACGAAACAACGGTTCACCAATGAAGTGTGCAAGTGGAGGTCCAGTTTATTCGTTTCGGTAAGAAGATAGGTAACGTTTTATGCCATCTATTCGCTGCTAAAATGTCTAGCTCTTTGGATTTGGAATTTACCTGAAGGTCAACCCAAGACAAACTAGCAGTTATGGCTCGGGAATATACTTCAGAGCCAACATTCAGAATCTGCCGTCTCACACAAAGTAACTTACGCGCCAATAATCGAAAATCCTTGTACGTTCGACAGTTTGCTCCATTTCCAAACGGGTATGACATTGAAATGACATAAAGGTTGTTTATGGCATATGAGAAGTGGTTGACAGTGTTCACTGCTGACAGAAGTACATCAAAATATTCTACTCTTAAAATCCGTGTCACTGACAAGTACTCATTAATTCAAATGAATTCCCAAGTTGTTCTGTCAGGCTTTAACTGTAGAATTTTATTTGTTCGTTCAACAGTTCTCCACAAGTAATTTACGCATCAATAATCCAGGACCTTTCTCGTTGAACAGGTGCCACGACTCCAAACAGGCATCATGATATTAGGTTTACGTTTTTATTGGAATCTATGATCAGTCACAAGACCGTTATGCAATGGAGCCATCTCTTTTTGAAACATCGAAATGTTCCCTTGAACGGTTGTGACAGACATCGACTTACACGTCAAGATTGGTACGCTACCTCGTGAGATAATGAGGGCCGAAGAGAGAAACTGCTCTATTAGGTGCTGAAATATAAATGTTCTATAATCTGACAATTCTTGATTCAAATAATTTTTTGTCACGCCCTGACAGTGGCTGTTTATTTCAACACGATGGAGCTTGTTTTTAAGTTTGAATTTGAATTGAACCCAATCTTCATTCACCAGATTTAATAATGTATAAATAAAAAAACCTTAATAGTTATGACTTCGTATTTGTCAGTCGTTGTGAAGATTCGTACGAGTAGTTTTGTTGCAAGACTAGCGGCCGGATATGCGATGGATAATATGGATGTAGAATTTGAGAAACGTAGAATGGAGGCGTTTGGTGGAGTACCCATGTTTGACAAGTTTATGCACAGTCATGTGCAGTCGCACATATTTTCTCGGGATCTGGGAAATGCTACTAGGTGAAATACGTATAGGACATATACAAGTCATTGTGGAAAAGTCCGATCCAGAACGATATTTAATCCTATACGACAGTCCCACAAATGTGTCAACATCCTATACGATCCTAAAGATATTTTTCTTTATTGTGAGGGGTTAACTATGTCAAAAGTTATTCAACCATCCAATAAGTAAATAAGTAATCAACGTGAATAAATGTGTACATAATGTTGGCTGTCCCCGGCCCCCTTTTCAAGTGGTGGCTACTGCATACAAAGCATACAATCCTGAATTTATTGAACAGAAATCTTCAATACTAACATATCGAGAAATTGGAATTACATTACCAGCAGTCAGTCTTGAATGAATATTTTTCACAGAAATATATACCAAAGTTAATGCTGTACTTCACCAACGACTATCCGTAATTATACCACTACATAACTTTGATATTGCAATTTAATTCAGTATAAGATTATTCATTAAGTATACGTTACTCGCCATTTGGAGTAATTACATGTGATTGCATATTGTCGAGCAGCGATGATGGATGGTAGATGCTGCTGTGTTCAGTCTATTTTAGTCTGTAATTTAAAGAGTGGGTGAGTGAATAGAATTTAACGTCGCTTTCAACAATATTTCAGCTATATCACGACAAACCAACTAAGCACCACCCAGCCCCGTTCTGTTCCTGCTACTTCAAAGGAGAAATCTTTGAAGCAGCATGAAACCGGATACTATCCATCCACCCTATACAACACTGAGGACAGCGAGCAAGACAAAGACAGGATGCTTACATGGTGCAATAAAGACAAGTGATATTACAGTACTAAACATCACATTATCAAGTTCCTGTTGCTTCTCAGCAAAATGCATTGACGCAACAGGAACCTGAACCCACCCAACCACCCGCTAATTAGAAATAATGAGTAGCTTACACACTGGAATGACTGTTTCACGGTTTTGATTTTGTAATAATTCGCGCGTCGTAAGCATGTGCCCTGTATATACACCAGTCATAGTCGGCAACGGAAATTGTAATTAATTTGGCGATGTGATAAAAAAATTCCTGATCGGAACACTAATCTTCAATATAATCAGGCTATATGGAGTCTAAATTAACGTATGGGTCAGGGGCGAACTGGAGCTTCAAAATCCTGAGTCGATATATGCAGTTTGGTACCTCGGATGCTGTATTGAAAGCAATTATTAACCCGATCTGGACCGCACGATAAAAGGGTGTACTGTCTGCCGCTTGTTTGATACAGCGATAGCTCCAAAGTGATTGAATATCAACTATTAATAGCTATATTCTCTGTAACGGTGCCAGTATATAATATGAACTGTTGGCACCATTTTGACCATGGCTGCATCTTGGCTTTCGCATTTTTCTCGGGGTTATGGCATGCGATTACTTAGCAAAAGGAACGATTAATATGAGAATCTGCGTCCAGCTTTGTTTATTAAAGAAGCGGTAGGAGAATGCTATCTGCTATGTAATATTAGGCTTCCATATAATTGAGTGAATACGATTCTTTTAATCATTAGTTAGAATTAAGCTGTGAATGCTGGATATGTTGTGTGGGAGATATAAAAATAACAGTATCTTGACCCTCACAGATTTGTAGATAATTACTTTAAGATCATAAAGCAAATTAATAAACCGGACAATCAAAGCAATATAATACATGAGTTCATGTTACACTTTGGCCTTCGCATTATCAGTCATTACATTCACCGAGGAAATATTTTCATTGTATTATTGCAAATCATAACGGAAAAGGGAACACAAGAAAGCGAAAACAATATGCTGCCTGTTAGTATTCGGCACATATGTACTATGTGTGGTTGCCTATGACCTTGATATACGCCTTGCCTTGTGGTAATAAAATTCCCCAAATTTGACGCATTTTACCTTTATTGTTTTTTCAAGTAGTGTGAGCATTCATTAATCTAATAGAGTAAGCGCTGTAAAGTGGTATCATTATGTACCAAATCGTGGCTCAGCATCCCAAGAATAAATGCACAGGACCATGAACTGAATCCCAAACATGGTGAAATATGTAGCATGAGCAAACTAAATGAGCAATCTAGACAAGTATGGCTCTAATCTTGAAAAATACCTGTCATTCTTCCTAAATCTGAATCATTGCATATATTTGTGACCTTTGAGTGTTCTGATAAATATACCCTACAGGCCATGGACATCTTCGTTAAGGTGACATATATCCTGGTGACTGAGTGTCTGGCTTTCAAATCGAGGCCATGCACGAATTGGATTGACAAATTGCTAAACTGAAACCCCTCTCCCCAATCAAACTAAGGCATATAAGATATCAATAAGACTAGTCTTAGGTGAATCAACTTGAAATTTCCTAGCGCATATCTAGCCGTTAAATTCAAAATGTATATTGGTATATACAGCTGACATAAAAATATATTGTGGGAATTTTGTTAAATCAAATTTTGTTTTTGCCCATGTGATCGAAGGTGATCGGTGTTGCGCATGGAATATGATTTTGCAGTTCTTCTATTTTCCATATCTGCCAAGCGTATAACCAATCACCGTATCATCCACCTACTTATTTTTCCCGACTAAACAAACGGCGTACGGCGTACTGGCAAACATTACTTCGGTGTTAAGGTGAATGGCCCATCTTCATCCCAATACCGAGATATAGACTGTCATTGTACTCTTTCCAGATCTTCTGTTCTCCGTAATAAGGATATAGTGAGACGCTGCTTCATTGTGCGATAGACGGTCAACACTGGTGAGAACAACAAGTTTCATTTTCATGCATCAATATGTACGCTGAAAGCGAGACACGTTATGATTTAAAATCGAAACCACAAGGTTTTTAGACTCGGAGCAACTGCACTTTCTCTTCTGTTTCTCGTGCTCGTGGTTGGTTCGTTATAGTGAACATACATACTGGCACCTTCTAGCGCAACAGTCGACACAAGTATGCAAGAAATATGCATGAGACATTCAAGGATAATATCTCGGCTTTTACTCGATGATTTAAGTGTATAACTGGATCACGGGTACATGTTGTTCATGAATTACAAGCGTCTAGTCCGTCATTCATAATCCAGCCGTCGTCCATTAGAGAATATCCGCGTCCATAATCCAAAGACCTATTCCATTTTCCACATAACAGTATTAGCACCAAATTCAAAAAGACAATCATAGTATACATAAACATAGGCTTGTTTCCTGCAAGAGAGAAGCGGTCAACAGTTTTCAATGATGCCGGCAAGACATCATGATGTTCCAAAAATATCAAATCCGTATCGCTGATCAGTATATATCCGACCCAAATTAAAAAATATATCCATGACCTGTTATGGCAGAAGCACAGACATGACTCATGCTGCTTCTGTCTGAGAAAAGATGTCTTCATATTATACAGTGATATATCAAATCATTACTATTAGATAGATTAAATTGTACTTTTCATTCGTGAAAGCGTCGCATATATGTCACCAACGGGTGGGTGGAGAAATAATAGTTACAGCAAGCAACACACATTTGTCCCAACTGGCCCAACCAGCAGGAATTTGTTGCCAGGGGATCAAGATACCAAAAACTAAGCTATTACAAGACTACAGGTCTTCCGCGCTCACAGCCGACAAAGTTCTTTGATATAGCTGCGCTCCTCCATTGCTCGAGCGACGGTACTCTTGGCATAACCAGACACAATGACCTATTACAAACAGGAACGAAACGTGCAAATTACACCAAATGCAAAACAGGGCCTAATCATTCACTGTACTATCCTGACAAATCGGTGTCGCCCATTTTCCTGACGATTGATCACTGGATTTCTAGGTGCCTGGGTAATATTTGAAGAAACCGGCTAACCATGTCAAAATCGATATGTCCAAGTACCAATTCTTCTTGTTTCTCGATTGTATAACAGACAACCTTTGGTTGCAAGAGACATTAACTGTAACCACATGTTGTTCATTGGGGATGGATATGACCGAGGCTCATCGGATCACTACACATGATCTGCTTCATATGCTTGCGATTCTGGCATGAGAGACATATAATAATGGATAACTTCCCGCGCACATCTACTGACAATTGATACCACAATATATAATATATAGTAATTCGTGACGTCTAAGCCCAATGCAAAGAACTGTAACAGGAATTACCGTACTAATAATAATAATAACTTGCCAAGAAAATAAGCAAGAAGAAAATTATGAATTGTTTAGTGTTTATATATACCCAGATTCTGACACCAGCTATATATGTCAATATGAAGTTTCTCTACTGAGGAACAATCAATCAGCAATTCGAAGCATATTAATTGTCTATGAGCGCACAAGCGTGAGGTGCTTTATACATAAGTTGGCTGGCGCCCAAGAAGAATATCCGAGTCCATAATTGAAAATTCATAACACAAAATATATATATGAAACACACAAGCTTGCGGGAACGAATGGATCAACAGTGACGTCCATATCATCAAATCTGTATCACTAATCTATATTCTGTATTCCAAACTGATTCCCGTCATTCTCTCGAGCATTGTATTTTGTGTTAGATTCATGACACCAGATATTTGATACAAATTAACATTGAAATCATAGTTTTATTATGAATACGCTATCAACCCTGGTGTATAAATAAGTATTAACATGAATACCATTCATTCGCCGGATGACGGTGATTTTTACATAATTCTGATATAGTTGTTATTTTTTTCTTTATGTCAGCATGTACATTGCTATATCGGCCCAACATTAGACACCCGAGTTGAGTATTTTCATTCGCATATCGAGGTATGTTTTAATGAACTAAGAACTCTGAACAGATTTGATTTTTAATGTCAGAAACAGCTAGATTATTTCATGATATCGTGCTCGAAAGTTACGCGGTTCGACTGGAACTAGCTTTGGATTTCACGCTCTTCTTCAGCAATATGTTGGGCGTTTTTTCGAAATTATTTCAACATTTCCTCGTGTGACCAGCCAACAGGGAACCCTCAAGTTTTAAGGAGCTATTAGTTGAATGTCATCCTGTTCGACAGATCTATATAAAAAATAACAGTTTTTGCCTGAGATACTACATAACGTCAAACTTCTGCTAGGTTGACCGATGCTATAACGAAAACCATGTTTAGGTTTGTAGCGTAGCGATTAAACACAGCATCACACTACTATCGGAGTAATTATTTTAGACTGTCGTTCTGACAGAATGTGACATTTATAGTATATTCACGTAGCGTTTTTGCGTGTACGCCTGCCTACACCTGAAAACACACACAGCACGTACGTTTGTATGTCTGCTACCTGGTCAGAAAAATCAACGAGTGCAGTGTTACAATGCTTGACCAGATTACCACTTCGAGATATGAACACACAAAAAAAAGATCCCCTGTAAGCTTCTGTCATATCTATTGTAGATGGGAAAGCAGATTCTGCATAATTAAGATTCAATCGGCGATTTCAGCGAAAGCTCTCTATTGTCAGTAATATTTTGCCAAATTTCAAGGAGATCTGTTTTGGAAATTCGGGGAGTATTCATGGGAAATTCAGTTATGTCTCAGCGAATATACGCCGGTAATGAATACCTGATTATATTAGTAATAATTATAATAGCACGAACTTGTTCGTAACTCTAGCAAATCTCTTTGAAAATGAGAGTCTTGTCAAAACATTCTTGCTTAATTATTCATCATCCAGTTATGGTGATTATAGCAACGGCATGCAGCAATAACCTGTAGCTCAGGTAATTACGAGTATATACATAATCCAGGTGTGTCAAATTTGAAACTGTTACAGGAAAGCTATTTCTGGTCAAATGAAATCCTAAATGTTGCAGCTCAAGGAGAGCGCATGCCAATTATAGAGCGACATCTGACCCTACCCTCCCTGGGGTTTTAATCCCGCCAAATGTATAGCCCAACTTTTTACATTCTGTTAATTTGCCAGGACCTCATTTGGTTAATAAATATTCAATTCAATTCAATTCAATACCAATAAAGGATGAACCCTGCCATATAGTTGTTCGTCATTAGCCGAGAACGAACGTATCTATTCAAGTCATACACTTTACTATCACGGGAAAAGACACTAAGGTAATCACTGACCACTGCGGTTTTTAGCTCATCTGGGCCGAAGGCCCGATGGGCTTATGTCATGGCCTGACTGTCCGTCGTCCGTCGTGTGTCGTCCGCCATGCGTCGTGCGTCGTCCGTCGTGCGTAAACATCTTCTTCTCTGAAACCGCTTGGCCGATTAAGCTGAAACTTGGCATGCATGTTCCCCCCAATGAGTACACCAGAATTTGTTCACGCGGTGTCGATACGATTTCAAATATGGCTGCCATGGCGGCCATCTTGAATTTGCCAGTGAAATCTTGTCATCATTATTTTTCGGTAACTACTTCATGGATCTTTCTCAAATTTGGTACACTGGTTCCCCTTTGGATCTAGTTGTACAAAATGTGTACATTAGTCCAATTTGAATATCCAATATGGCCACCAGGCGGCCATCTTGGATTTCCCCATGAAACTTTGTTATCGCGATTTCACAGGAACTACTTCATGGATCTTTCTCAAATTTGGTACACAGGTTCCCCTTGGGATTTAGTTGTGCAAGATACCTTTTGCGGCTCGATTCAGAAATCCAATATGGCTACCAGGCGGCCATCTTGGATTTCCCGATGAAACAATGTTATCGTGATTTCTCAGGAAGTACTGCGTGGATCTTTCTCAAATTTGGTACACAGGTTTCCCTTGAGGTCTAGTTGTACACCATGTGTACTTTAGTCCAATTTGAATATCCAATATGGCCACCAGGCGGATATCTTGGATTTCCCCATGAAACTTTGTTATTGCGATTTCTCAGGAACTACTTCATGGATCTTTCTCAAAGTTGGTACACAGGTTCCCCTTGGGATCTAGTTGTGCAAGATACCTTTTGTGGTCTGATTCAGAAATCCAATATGGCTACCAGGCGGCCATCTTGGATTTCCCGATGAAACATCGTTGTCGTGATTTCTCAGGAACTACTGCATGGATCTTTCTCAAATTTGGTACACCGGTTCCCCTTGGGGTCTAGTTGTGCAAGACACCTTTTCTGCTTCGATTCGAAAATCCAATATGGTCACCAGGCGGCCATCTTGGATTTCCCCATGAAACATTGTTATCGTGATTTCTCAGGAAGTACTGCATGGATCTTTCTCAAATTTGGTACACAGGTTTCCCTTGGGGTCTAGTTGTACAACATGTGTACTTTATTCCAATTTGAACAACCAATATGGCCACCAGGTGGCCATCTTGGATTTCCCCATGAAACTTTGTTATCGCGATTTCTCAGGAACTACTTCATGGATCTTTCTCAAATTTGGTACCCAGGTTCCCCTTGGGTTCTAGTTGTGCAAGATACCTTTTGTGGTCTGATTCAGAAATCCAATATGGCTACCAGGCGACCATCTTGGATTTCCCGATGAAACATTGTTGTCGCGATTTCTTAGGAACTACTGCATGGATCTTTCTCAAATTTGGTACACCGGTTCCTCTTGGGGTCTAGTTGTGCGAGATACCTTTTCTGCTTCGATTCGAAAATCCAATATGGCCACCAGGCGGCCATCTTTGATTTCCCCATGAAACATAGTTATCGTGATTTCTCAGGAAGTACTGCATGGATCTTTCTCAAATTTGGTACACAGGTTCCCCTTGGGGTCTAGTTGTGCAAGATACCTTTTCTGGTCCGATTCGAAAATCCAATATGGCCACCAGGCGGCCATCTTGAATTTCCCCATGAAATTTTGTTATCGTGAATTTTCAGGAAATTACTGCATGGATCTTTGATACAGGTTACCCTTGTGGTCCAGTTGTGCAAGATACCTTTTTTGCTCCATTTCGAAAATCCAATATGGCCGCATCTTGAATTTCCCATGAAACTTTGTTATCATGAAATCTTTGGAAATTACTGCATGGATCATTTAGTGTTCAGGGGGGACAACACAAGTTAGAAACTCATTTATTGCAGTTCTTTAGAGCTACTTTCTCCTGTTACAGCCAGATGAGCTACAGTGCCGTGGCACTATCTTTATCATATGTTCTTGAGCTCGGGTAAATATGATCAAATATCCGTTAATCCATGTAAATAAATGAAAACATTAGGTTTATCTCGTTACAACTATACAATATAGCGTCTATCTAGCGGCTGGAGCACAGTTAGCGGAGCCTCCCTCCATTATGCAATATAGCATGACTAATTAACGCAGTGATGAACTGAGCCGTTTCACCGAGGGCTGAGTCAGGGCTTCAAGAGCACTACCCCTTTCGGCTAATGTACCATTATTTCTGATAATTTTGGCCTTTTCAGGAGACAGTCTGCGATCTGAAATTCCCAATTCCTCGAATAATGAAATGTAGGTGACATAACTTTGAAGCATCCCTCCATAGCATATTATAGCGAGTGTTCATATCGATACACAAAATAGCTCCCAATTTTCCAACGGCAAAGCCCCACCTCGTCTCAGGCCCTTACCATTTAGGGACTGTTCCACATTTTACTAAAACAGTTCATAATTTAACCAAAAATACCTAATGTTGAGGCCTATGCCTTATCCAATGCCCTTATTCCATCACCTGATGATCCCAAAGTCCACTATTACAATTTACATTGACGGCTATGTTAACGTAATTATATCTCGTCGATTCCCTATTGCAGTCTAGACTTCCATATTTCGGTAAGAACTAGTTTAATTGAAATGCTACGTCCTGACAAACATCTTGACAGTTGTTTTCCACCGAGATTTTCAATTATGCGCGCTCGTACAAATGACGTCACACTTTTGGCCTTTTTCTCTGCTTTGGGAAAGAGGTACATATGCACCCAAACAGTCCATCTGGGCAACGTCTTATTAGGCACTGAGCTAAAATCAAACCCACAGCGAAACCGAACACATATCATACTCCAAGTACCTACCACTGGCCTACGATTGTTTCTAATAGTTGCCTCAGGCCAAAAGGGGAAATATCATTGGATATAATTTGTAGGTTCACTCGTTTCTGCAAAACAGTCTCATGCCATGCAAGATGTAGAAGTATGAAACATATCTCTGTAATATTGGGATACGAAATAAGAGGCTTTTCTTTCAGCCGATATTATAGAGCTTGAACAAATATCTGACAATATGTATTTCAACACTAAAACCCATGATAAGGTGTCGCGCTGCACGGCCATCCCATGGGCGAAGCCGATAAGCCTTGTTTCAGAAATTACCTAGCGAATATGGTTGCAATCTCATGCAAAGACAAGCATTTGTTATATAACAAGTTTATCGAATTCCTGTCCCACTAACTGCCACGCGCTTTCATAGGGCGGAAAATGTAATTCCCTTTCCATGTAAAATTATAAATGGATTAACGGTATTGGTAGTACGGCGAACGTATGGCGCATAGCCTGGTACTGTTACGTCACTGTACATCGCATATTAACCTGAGTATCGATGCAGCACAAAGAGTGATACACTCATAATTTCCGCGACTACATAAACCGGAAGTTGAGCCGGAACTATTTTCCACTGAGCATACAAAATAGGAGACAGATGATAGGCTAAAAGCTGCGATGAAAACCATAATTGCTGTAAGACCTGGACGATTTAACACTGCATACACGATATATATTGATGTGAAACTGGGAGACTGGTTAGAAATCGATAGCGTCAGGTTCATCTACCCTACGTCGTGTGCATTGCCGCTTACGGGTCACCACGTCTGCCTCAATGAAATCCCGGGGTTTGAAGTTCAACAGTTATATAATATCTGCACTATCGATCTTAGCGTATCTATAAATAACATAAACGGCTAGAGGATGCAGCGGCATGCCAACATTCTTAATAAAGAGTAGCCTGCAGCTCATAAATCTGATTGTGCTGTTCTATCAGACTGTGTTCTATGCATGACTGTCGGACGAGGTTGCTCAGTCCACAGAGAAGAATTGTAACGGTAATTACCGTAATAATAACCATACCAAAAGTACCAGGGAAAGCAAGGAGTAATAGCATGACAGAAAATCCTAGAGATTCCAAGCATTCATGGTCCCACTTCTGACACCAACTGCACATGTCAATTTGAAGTTTCTCCCATGACAAAAATAATATCAGCCACCAATTCGGAACAGATTGTCTATGTACATACAGGCGTGAGATGTGTCATTTTCGTAAGTTACCCGCAGTCCATAAAAATATCCACGTCTATAATCCGAAAAACATAACGCCAAACAGCAACAATCTCAACACAGCTCAGGCTACATGTATAACTTCATGCACGTATGACGGGATCAACAATCATGTTCCTATCGTCACATCCGTATCACATATCTGTATTGTGTTTTCCAAATTGATTCCCAATTCCTTATCTCGAATGTGGTATTAACTGTGTGTAATGTATATAAGACAATATCATTGTATTAACTAGCCTATTTTGTGTATACTATGATCGTTTTTCATTGAATGGGGTGTTAATGTTGTTATTTGAATTAGGGAAATTCTTCAATGGACGACGACTGAATAGTTAACGACCAACCAGACACATGTATTTAACATGACACTGGATATGTAACCTTGGAGGTATAGCTTTTTTGCTGAATAAAAAATCAGACGTATTGTATAAAGAAGTATCAACATGCAGACCATACCATCCCCATCTCCGCGCCACTCTAATCACTCAGGCTGTCATGTTCTCCAATTACCTCTTCACCGCTGGCTCCCATCATGGTTTAATACTGCAATGCATCTAGAGATGTTTTTAAAGACTTGATTGGTCAATTCAAATTTTCGTAATGAAATCCGATATTTTCGTTGGCTTATGAAGAAAACCGGAAGAAATCCAGTCAATCACAAGATATCTTTTCCTGAATAAAAGAATATCCGGGTTCTTTAATCAGATCAACCATCACATAGAGACATACAATATATTTAGTTATCTCCATGGTAATATAGGTGAAGTGATGGCATATATCGACCATGCACACCTCTAATTTCAGGAATCAATTTAACAATCACTTGAAGGGTAGATTTTTTGGGACACGCCATCGTAGTATAATGGGCACTGCGCCCCCAAAACATCTTCGCAATATAGCAACTATAACTTGTTTGTTCTTGGTGTTTGCAGGTCTCAAAGACCTACCAGAAATAAATCAGAAGTGGAGGTTCAATTGTTCAGTGGTTATAGTTCGACATTATCTCTCAGCCCGAAAGTGGGCAAGCAATAAATCGAACACAAACCTATTGATTACCAAGATACCCACCACCCTAGATATTGTTATCTAAACTATGTTGAAATGTATTACGAGTGGCGCTTGATAGCATATCACAATAAATCGAACACAGATATATTTGGCTGTCGTGCTAGGAGGCTATTTCAAACTGAAATATGATAAAAACGATCAGGATTCCGAGATTCACTAGACAGACATATGAAAAAAGACCTGTAATTCTCGACGTCCAACCCGAGTCAGGAGTTTAGTCCCTCCTCGTTGTTTGGATGTAACGATTCATAAGCTAATCCATCTTGGCGTGCTTTGGGTCTGCTTTAAACCGCTGTCTATATGCAACAAAACGTGGAATTATGCGATAAATCATTTATGAGCAATTTGTTTGATGTATAGCGAACAAAACTCAGCGGATAATTTCGCCTTGAACTGATGCGGTTCATGCATGAATCGATCCTCTGGTTTTGAGACAAACATTTATGTTGAACATCATAATTCGTGATCACAGGGAGCGGTACAAGAGCTGCCCAGACCTTTTTGTATTCGCCAGATTGACCAATTGAATAAATATAGATTACACAGTTCCATAATGAAGTGCGACTATGCGATGTGTCAGATGCGATGACACAGACTTCGTTTAACAAGTCAACGGTTGGACTGTCGAGATAGATAGATAGATGGTCAAAAGTGGTAGACAAAGGGCATGAGGTCATACACGCTCTTTTGGAATTAGTGGCGACAGCCACATAGTATCAAGTTTATATCATTGATGATTAGAATGCAGCTAAAGGACGAATATGTACAAACAAACAGTTGACTTTTTAGATGTAAGGCTGTGACCCATTTCAAAAATAGAACCGTTTTGCGCTGTTTAAATAAAGGCTTGCGTTGTTTCAACTTAATTAAACGCAATATATAAAGGTGAAGGAAAAGTATATCGAGGGACTACAAATCATATATCAATATGGTCAATATTTTGGCTGCACATCTGAACACATCACAAGAACCCAAATGATTCGTGCAGATTTGATCTCATCTGCGCTTTTACTGTAGCTGTTCTTGTGGATATCTTGAATGACAAGACGACAATGGCCCCTAACACCGGCTTGGGTGGTATTAGATACAAATATGTAAGAGCAACCAAGAGCAAAAGAATGCGAAAATAAGTTCCGATGTGCCATACGTGACTCACTATCACCATCAGAATTGTTATATCTGTTTTATATAAATATCACAAATTGGAAGCATTACAAGCGTCCAGGCCGTCGTTAATAATTCAGCAGTCGTCCATTAAAGAATATCCGCGTCAATAGTTTAAAGACCTATGCCATATAACAATATTAGCACCAAATTCAAAAGGACAATCACAGTATACATAAACATAGGCTAGTTTCCTGCAAGAGAGAAGCGGTCAACAGTTTTCAATGATGCCGACAAGACATCATGATGTTCCAAAAATATCAAATCCGTATCGCTGATCAGTAATCTTAATCCATAATAATCGTTGTAAAGTCGTCATCTAGAGACTGATGTATCTCAGTCACGCTTTGATTGTGACTGTTCATATGAACACCATGAGGATCTTGAAGTACAAGGGTTCATACGGACCCTAGCCCCGGGTTAAGCGGAATTAGACACAAGTTGCGAAACGTAGCGCCATAGATCCTGCGCGCTACGCTCGTATTGTGCTATCAGCATGCGATATGTATCGCCAAATTTGAGAAACTTTGAATGGAGGCGCTTGTTGGAATAGCACTCTTTTATAAGTTTCTGGAACAATGTTTTGTGACGTTGATTAAAATCGCCACAGTTAACACAGGATCTAGCAAATGCTACTAGGCGAAATATGTATACGCCATATGCAGGTTCCAATGGAATATTACTATTAAGAAAGGGATAGTTTACGATGTCGAAATTGTAATCATCTCTTTTGTCATAAAGTCGACGAGGAAGAATGCCCGCTTCATTTTTATAGAGATATAGATCTAAATATGATGTGCCTGTAGGGCTATCTGTAGTTTCCTTCAAATCCAGTGAAGGTGAATATATATCCTTCACTGCGTCATTTATATAGCGATTATCCACAGCGAGAAGATCGTCTATATAGCGTTTGGTGAATGAGAAGGAACGGGCTTTGAATGGATGGGTTTTTGAAAGCGCCTGCATATAGTCATATTCATATAGTCATATTCATATAGTCATATTCATAAGATATTCTATATGCTGCTGATATAGTATGTTGCCAAATTTCACATATATATTTTTAATGAGAAATTCAAGCAACTCTATAAACAAAGAAACATTCCATGAATGATATATTTTGTATGTAGTAGAGTTAAAGAATGCTTTATGGCTTCCGACATTAAAATATCTACGATCAGTTTTCTTGAATACGGATACTATTAATGAACTTAGACGGTCAATAACGTCCTGATGAAGGATTGTAGTATAGAGAATCGAGAAATCCCATGTGGATACATGTCTGTACGGTATGTGACCTTTAGCATCAAGTTCTTCCGTAAGACATTTTGAGTTTTTCAATATCTCAAAATGACCATGGTTTCTTCAAAAAGACTATGGCCAGAAAACGTAAAAGAAATGTAATTCTCGCACATAAATCAGTAATATCATTATGTCGTCTCTATGTCGATGATTTATCATGACCAATCTCTGCACTGACTGGGTATTATTTAGAAAAGAAAAGAATAGTGCACGATGAAATTATTTTATTTCGACTGAGAGTGACATACTTTTCCAAAGATCAATTGTTTGGGGCAGATAGATACATACGAACCAGTTTTGGGACAGTGAACTAGGCTCTTCTGGCACGTTCTATCTAGCAGCTGATCACATGGTTACCATTATGTGGTTGGCACCTGTTCCAGTCCGTCACCACCTGTACTCGGTGACCTTTAAGATGGCCTTACCGTCCCATCTGGGTAATTGTAATACTATCTTTTCCTCAGCTCGTCAAAACAGAGAGAAATCTGACCCGAAACGAGCCGGAATATTTAGAGTTCGCCTGGACATATGTTCAACGGAAGAACGAGGGGTTTACTGTACTTGCTGCTGTCTGTTTTTCATTACTGTGGCGTTTAATATTTTTTCAAACTAGTATCTCGAAATATCAGGGACAACCTCTCGATATTCCAAGATAGGCGAACTGTCTTGATACTTGGTCTCCCTGTGTTTTCTCTGCGGCTTCCGTCCATTTTTTGTACCACTGTATGAACTTGATAACAAATTTGCCACCTACGAAGTGCTGTCTCTTCTCCATACTAACTTGTACATCTCTTATCTATATCAAGACATGCAAATCGGGATTCACTCGACTATTCAAAACAAGCTGTCTTAGCCTATCTTGGACTCAAAGTTTCCTTTTAACTTTTTGCTAGCTTGGACCAATGTGAAGGTAAATGTTAATATTTATATCAGTTCAGTGACTGATGCAGACAGCAACCGTGTCGTTGAGGCATCAATCATATCCAGGCATAATAAAACGAGGAATGTATTTTCCAGCTATGAAAAGCCGTCATCAAAATAGTTATAACTGTGAAACATGCGGGCGTGGAGTGCGGATTTGGGGACGAGAAAAGACCCGGATAACCACAACGCCATCTGTTAACATGTTTGATAGATGCCGGATGTACGCAAAGTGACGTCTAGACAACTTAAATTTAAGTCTGCTACTTCTCTATACTTCTCGGGATTATGATGCGGATGATTTTAATATTTTCTTTAAATATTCAAAAATATATTTCGAAAACGACAAATTAGGGTAACATTCATGAACATGGTGTGTTACACTGTCTGGATATGCAGTCATAAGAGTACCCATCACTCTATGGTCAGATTATTTGGAAAACTTGAATTCGAAGAAGTAAATAAAACACAAACATTATATGAAGCTACAAATGCTGCGAGATGAAGCACCCATTAATCTTGATAATATTTCATGGGCACGTGTCTTTGAGTTAGTCATTTTTTAACGGATGTTGCTCTTACTTATCACCTCATCAAGTAAACTTAATAGAACTGAATTAATTGCAAACGGAAGAAAGGCGCCTAGCTTGTCATAATATCGTTATCATCTTTGTAATAATATCCCGGGTATTCATGTTCCATCATATGTAACATGGGTTCAGCGATATGTACCGAAAGGTTCTAATTGTCCGATCGCTTACTGGGGGCCATGTAGCTCAAACTCCAACTAATCAAATAGAGAAAACACAGAAAATTCCATTTGAATCAATTTTTCTACGAATTTCAACGGACTATGTTATTTTACCTTGCACATTGGCTCAAACATATTTGCTGATACACATACTCGACCCGATGTTCAAATAATTGTTATTAGATACATGAGCTCGTCGAGTTCAAAATAAGGATTATTACAGGAACGGTGGGACCCACCTAATTGCATACTTCTAAACTGAAAAATTTGCTTAATCGAACTGATTGTGAATAGGCCGATCCATCACTGGCCTAGTACCTCGGTAAGATTATAAAAGTAGTCTGAATAAAGGTATAAAAACGTCCTGGATTTGTATGCAATAAAGAGGATTACATTTTATTATTAATGCACCACGGAATATCTTCTAAATATACAAACAATACCAGTTCTGTCTTTCAGTCAGTCATCTTTTAACGAATGTTGCTCATCAGGTAAACTTAATACAAATGAATTAATTACAAACAGAAGAAGGCGCCTAAGTCTGTCCTAATATCGTGATAATCTCTGTGATAATTTTCCGGATATGCGGCCTGGTCCATCATGTGCAAACTTGGGTCGGTGTTGCGTACCGATAAGGCTCTAATAATCCGATCACTTAATGAATGCAATAATTATCTGTAGACGGCGATTTGCTATTGAAATGGGATCCGCATTGGGCATTAAACATGAACTTCGATTTTGTGGACTTGGCTGATCGAATTTTTAGACATATTACCGTAAATTAGAGATGAGACGAAGTGGAACATCTTGCTTTCCCAGATGTGAAAAGTGTCAGTTTCACTCTCCACAGACGGGTAATCAGTGATGACATATCCTGGGTTGAGTTCCACACACCCACGCTAGAATTAAAGCAAAACTCTTCATATTCAACATGGTGTCAAAGGGTATATAACCACGCCGCATAATTGATATCCATTTATAATCGTGTGGATTCAAATATCTGCCTGCGTGCAGAACAGAACGTGTTTCTCGCAGGAGAAAGGTCTTCGTCATTTGAACTTTTCTTCCACAGCTTCCTGTTGAACTTGTTGCAGATACTTTTGGTTCGGTTCGCGGTTGAAATATTTTTTTTAGAAGCTCCCTGCTTTGGAGAATCCCACTTTCAATAATGCGGTGAATGTATCCTGTTAACTGGATTCCCCAGGGAAGCCCTGCAGTCCCGTTGGAGCTTCATACTTGTACGCATGTCATGGGCGAATGGTGGGGAGGTGAGAGGTGTGAGTCGTAACATTGACCCCAACCCCGTTCTCATCTCCCGTTCCGCCCTGATCGAACGAGTTGGGTTCAATGTCCGACACCTAGAACCCCACTGATTTAACGCTAGACCCGCCTATGGGAAGAGGCGTCCTCTCAAGTTCTTAAATGAGAGGAACAACTGCAACATGGACAACTGACATTTTCTGAATAGTACTATTGAAAGCAATAGCTCCATATTGTCTTACAGGTACCACGGTTGATTTTGTCATGATAATTCCGGTACTGACGACCTCATGAAGAAGAGTAGTATGATATTGCTGTAGGGCTTGGAACGAAAATGTATCACAGCTATGCATTAGATGATCTATTTTCCCACACTAGTGACAGAGATCAACGCCTAGAGAATTATGCCAATTGGCAAATGGTTTGGGTACAAGGCAATTCTGCCACGATTTGCCACACCCAGCTAAACCCTGAACAATCTTATTCCAATCCTCATACAGTTCATGCAGACAGAGCTTCTCTAAACAAACAATTTTGAGGTTTGCATAAATTACTGGAGATCAGATAAGTTGGTTTAAACAATATAATTATTTCAGAAAAGAAATGGGGATTGACGAACAGCCAAAAGTCTCTCCTGTGGCTCTGGAGAAGCCTAATGCATACGAGGTTAGAGCAAAACGCTCTGAAAAGATAGCTGTCCCATACATAAAATAATCGTTGTACTGCACTTCACTGTCGGTATCAGTTGAACAACCCATTAACTATTATCACACCTGTGTCGGTTATACAGTATCTTTGCTTCATATATCGAAGGGAAATATTCCTATATATAGAACTGGTGGGATATTCTCATCTACGTTCATAATCCAAGCACCTACTTCACATAACATCATTAGCACAAAATTCAAAGCTGATCAATATTGATCCACTGGACCAATAGAGTTTCATTGAAACAGCAATACATTTCGGGATATCTTCCAGTTTTAAAAGCTCTTGACTGGACACTTCAAAATTTCAAAAATAAATGCTGTATTTTCATTGGCTCGTATAAAAAGATGGAAGAAAATTCAGCACCAAAATCCAAGCAGGCAAGAGGAAGCGATTAACAGTTTTTAATCATGACCCCCCAATTCAAACAGCCCTGCAGTAACATTCAACTATTAAACTGAGCATAAAAGGGTAGTGAAAAAAGATGCCGATGTACTGACAAAAACAACAGTGCATCACGGGATATTTCCAGATTTAAAACATTTGATTGGTCAATTAAAATTTTCAAATGGAAATCCGGAATTTTCATTGGCTTGGGAGTAAAACTGGAAAGACTTTTAGCCAATCAATGAGTTTTTGTAATAGTTCGTTCGATGCACGATCGCTATCAGTACTGGTTAACCAATAAACTGCTTCCGAGATCGTATATAACAAGCTCCCGATCAACTTCACGGCTCCAATTCCCCAGGCAACCACCTGGATATGGCCAGTACGCGAAGAAAATCCTATTCATTGATAATACCTTCATTCTAATGAATAATTATACAATACATAATTTCCAGGTTCAGGTGGTCATCAGAATAGCTATGGGTAATACATTTCTCAGTGCCGCAACTATGTAATGGTACAGTACAAATAAATCAAAGAGTTGCCCTAATAAATGATATGGTGGTTAGCTGCTCAACCAGGAAGTACGGGTTTATTGAGAGAACTGGCCAGAATTAGTGCGGAAGTGGTCCAGATGTAAAAATAACCGTGTAGTGATATAGGACCAGATCAAGCGGAGTCTACTGAGCGGTCAATATTGTAAATAACCGACCTCGACATTTCTCTATTCAAGACAGTAACTTTGCTCCTTATTAGTCCAATACCGGAGCATAGCAACAATCACATAGCTCTGTCCGTATTTCCATAGGCGCAAATCATCTTTCGCGAGCCATAATTAGACGTCAAATGATTAATACAAAGGTTCATTAGCACAAATTTTCAATCTAAATCTCCTTTGTTGGCAGGATGTATATTATATATTATCAACAATTAATACACTCTACAGATGTTACGCTTGATGGTCGGGTTAATAATTTGACCGATCGACAGGGTGTACTTCATTAAATTGCCTCGTAAATTGGAAATAATATTGTGCAGTAACAGTTTATATTCAACAGAGGAAAGGATATAAATCAGCAACGCATGTATATACGTATGCGTGACTATGATATTTTACCTTGTACATTGACCCAACATATTTTATTGATACAAATACTCGACCTCGTGTACAAATATAATGCCATTAGCTAAATGAGCTCTTCGAGTTCAAATAATTTAGCAAGCGTCAGGTCCGATATTCAATATTAAGCCGTCGTCGATAAAAACTGTTCACGTCAATAATGGAAAGCCCTATTTCGTATGACAGTTAGTACCAACTCCAAATGTATTTGAAACAAAAATTATAAAAACACAAGATGGTTTCCTACAATGCGGTCAACAGTTTTTAATGATGTTAGCAAGACTTCATCCAAACGAATTTCAAGTCGAGTATTTTTCTCAGACGCGCTTTGATTGTGACTGTTAAATTGAACACCATATTTATAGAATATACAAGATATTCAGAGTTGCGAAATTGCGTACGATTGTATTTTGCTGTCACAATAATTTTTACGTTTGACACTAACCAACCAACTAGCATGTTTGGCACCAACAATACTTCCCACCAATCGTAGACAGATCAAAATAAACTTGCGACCATAGATAATGTCGGAATTTAGAGATTGTGCGATTGGCCCAGTTGTCTGTATTCAAAGAGTCACTCTATCATCTACGACAAACATGTTAAGTTTATTTGATTGTCATGTCCTTCGGCAAACCAAGTTGGAGATATAGCTGAATCAGATTTCATATTCCTTTGAGGGAATTAAGAGGAAATGGTAGTAAAAACTTACGAATCCAGCCTCAGAATTTTCTTCGAAGGGGATATTGCTACACTAATCGGTCTCCATTCTATATTCCTTTCGACTATAAGGAAACACTAATTGCAACAGCGAAAGACAATTCTTGTTGAAGATGCAATAAGATAACGGTATTTGCAGGCCAAGCTATGATATAAAGAGTGCAGTCTGCTGTGTGGGACCTTCATTGTGAGATAAATCATGACAAGTGAAAATAAATTTCAAATGTATGACAACCAGACAAGTGAGAAAAGGCGCAATGAATCTACGCCCAAACGCCTTTCTTGTCCTACTGATTTAAGCTGGCAATTTCGTTAGCTGGCACAGACGTGTCTGTCAAATCTTCCACAATTTGGAGGAATTCAATGTTGATATT
Source organism: Hanleya hanleyi (assembly GCA_036873755.1). Lineage (NCBI taxonomy): Eukaryota > Metazoa > Mollusca > Polyplacophora > Lepidopleurida > Hanleyidae > Hanleya > Hanleya hanleyi. Next base: position 66,979 of record JAVTVY010037116.1, on the reverse strand, counting down.
AGTTTGAACCAAACAGCTAAACCTCGAGAGAATCGCATCGTAAAATGACCACGGAGCCTTCACGAGTAAGTCAGTTGCAGTATACCAGTCCACACGAGAGTATCGACGTCCAAATCTACCCTGTAACGCGCAAGCTTCCACCTTCAATACCACGCACATATGTAAGATGTCTGAGTTCATCGCCCGAGCTCGAGGTTACCCAGTCAGTGCATTTGAATCCGAACTTCAGAAATAAAAGGTAACAACAACAACAAACGATATTAAATAGGGGCCTCGATATTTTGTTTAGAAACTACGTACAGTATACCCTTGTCTGTCGTGGCTTTATAAAGCTATAAGCCTTCAAACTGCTAACACAATGGACCACTAATTTGCCGTATGTCTATTCAAGACAAAACTACACCGGTCCCTAGTTTGATGATCCTTGGCTCTATGTTTATACATGTTAGTCATACTGAAGTTTGGCAGAAATGAGAACAAATAAAGACAGACATCACCAAAATTCCCATTCATCATCCTTCCCATCACAACCGATAATTGTTGAAAAATGGTTTTATTCTACTCTGACGACAGTAGAGAGTCTCTGTATGTGCCTTCAAGATGATGGATATACAGCCCTTCAAAGCCCCTCATAATGGGATAAAGAGCATCGGACATGACTACCCAGAAGCTCGCAGTCTTAATGACTGTCAGCAAAAAGTAACGTCAAAAGAAGTTCGGCATTTCGATAAATTGGTTTCAAATATGTTACACTGGGTTAAAGGGAAATCTGGTGACAACATTGTACAATATGACCACAATCGTACACACAATTAAGGTATTAATCGCTGATCTATCAATGATTTATATCAAGCGACACAGTGCTTTAAACATCTCGCTTGGATCATGGCCTCGCTGCTGTCCAAGCTGATATAAAATAACGGTAACGGTAGTCGTAAAACAAGCGAAGCGCCAGCTTCAGAATAAATCATTTTCCGATGTCTGTTACTCGCTGGTTGTACAAAGGATACCCTGACCGGTCGTCAATTAAGGTAAATGACAAGAAATTCTATTAATGTATTCAGCCGTTCTGGAGGAACGAGAGCTATTTATAAGTCACCCTTGATGATCGCCTGGGGTTCTGAGTCATTGTATCATAAAGGGAGAATAACACATGAGATTTGAGACAGAGGTCAACAGGGCAAAAAATCGAAAGCAGCAGTGGTCATAGTAAGTTAATAACATCTCCTTGGACAAACTCAACTATCACTTGCGTATGCCTGTGGTGTAAACAGGACGTTACAAATCTAGCCCATCCCCCTCGGGGGTATAATCTACATTTACCAGACACACTCTAAGATTATTAAAACGGAACGCATCACAATGGCTGAAGATGGCATTTTTGGAGGTGGGTTCAAGAATGGTTCGCTGGCGATGTTTATTTTGCTTCTAGATAATATCGACAACATCTAGAATAAAGCTACCGATGCTCCCAAGAACAACAAACAATGTATATATATACAGCTACATATCTGTAGATCAGATGACTGCAGGGTAATCCAGGTTAATCCCTGAAGCAATGTCAATTACCCAAATAGGATCTATTCTTGTAGGACCAATTTCAGCCCATCAGGGAGAGCTCTGGTCTATCCTCCATACGGCGCTTATCGCTGGATTTAGTGATAAATACTTACAGATACCCCTTTTGATAACCGGGGATATCAGTTTCTGGGCTTTGTGTTCTGGGTGGAGTTTCGCCGAATGACGTCATTAATGGGGACCCGTGATAAACTCTCGCAACGTGCCAAATCTCGCGCCAGGCGATCTGTTAACACCATCTCGAGGCACTGACAGACTGTTTTTTAAACACGAGTCTTCGTCGATAACGCATCACTTCTCTCTGCTATAGGCAGTCAATCTACCAGGAACAGGTGAAATAACTGGGTGAAGCTGACAACATACGATTTCCCTGGCGATTACCGCAAGACAAACGCGGAAGAGAAATAGACCAGCTTCATGGCCAGAAGTCAATTTTCGTAAATACTCAGAACAACGTGAACCGACTACCATATGGGAATTGTTGCCACAACGGTTAGACAAGAGGAGTGCAATCGTTGTGTAATATTATATCTGACTTGTTTTTGCATAATATCAACACCTGACTAGAAGAGAAAGCACACAAGCGACACCCAATCGTACTTGAGAGAACGGCATATGGAACTTAACACCTTAAAATCATAGCTAGCTTCAAGGTTTGCCTGCAACCCAGAGAAGGAGGGCAAAGGTGGCCCCAGATGTCTACTATCTCGATTTGCCGTATAAACTGATACAGGCCTCACGTTTGACATTCGATAGGCAAAATTGGTCGTAAAAAAATTCCGCGCTGATCATCTAAACACCGTTTCCATACCATACTGTCAGCACTATTTCCGAGCAAGTCTAAAATTAAAATATATCTCGACTCGGCGAACATTTAAGGCTTGTGCTGTCATGTGAAATCCTAAATGCTCATGAAATTACAATATTTAATTCTACGAAAGAATATTGGTCATTCATACAGATTTGACATTGGGAAAATTGTGATGTCGCGCAGGCGCGCGAGTAACTGTTGACCGCTTCCCTCTTGCTAGAAAATATCAGTCATTAATCCATATTTGCAGTTTGTGCCTCCTCGATTTTTTGGAACTACACGTAATACAGTATATTGTGAATAAAAGACATGTCTACGTAAACTACGGCCTGCTACTAACTAGCTGACAAGCGTTAGATCTGAAATTCAGCAGCCAGTCGTAGACGTTGATCAAACATTTTGTAATCTTGGCTGACATTCTGGCCCTACTATAACCATTGTTAATTAATTAATTAATCTCTCAATGCAAAATTGTTCCAATTTCTGGCCCTGCATTTACCTGAAATCATCCGTATTGTACCAGTATTAAACATAACCTGTTTTAAGGGTCGTGTAAGTTTCGCTTTTTTCTTGGTATTGTCAGTCAGGGGACATATTTGTTCATCGACACTGTATCACATTTTGAAGTGATTTGATCAAAATTCACAGTTCATATAGCTTTTTTCGTTTTTATGGATACACAAAATTTATGCCATTTTATTTTCCATCAATTTATTTCTATGTTCTTAAAAAGACATTACAAGATTCCTGATAAAATATGAAGAAAAACGGTCATGCAATAAATTTACACATCTTCAATTTTTTAATCCATAGCATGCATTACAAAATTTCCCCTCATATTGTGTATATTTGTTTGAGAGGGTAACTAAACAATGATTTTTTGTTTTATTTATTTATCTGCAAGTATTTTGTAAAGCCCGCTTGTGCTCTGAATGGAAGCCAACATTGGATGAAACACTTGTCTTAGTGATTAAAAATACTCACCTAAAAGTCATGCCGATAATCATGGTATGCAAGTGGGAGTTTGAAAATATGTTAAAATGGCACACAATGCCAATAAAATCGCAGTGGGTGGAGCAAAAAATCATAAATTTGGGGAAAGAGGACGTGAAACGTGAATGTGAATAACCATGCAACTTTTACTCTGACAACTCTGTTTTCCTTGATGACTGGTCCTTGACTGTTAGTGGGAAAACATCAAACAAAAACTTCCCATACTCCCCGAATATCATCAAGAAATCAACCAAATGACACATTCTAGTCCTGGAAAAACCATAGGTAGATATTTTTTGTCATTTAAAAAGTGATCGTATAACAGTATTTCGTTATTTTTGGTTTACACTATCTCAGTATAGCACAGATTTACTTTATCCATTATCTTAGTATAGGCTACACTGTATTTTTTTACTGTGAAAGTGCAGTAAGTTACTGCTTTCTTTTACAGTATCTTACTGCAAAACATAACTACAGTATAATACTGTAATACAGGCAGTAGTTACTGCATATATTTTTCAAAATACAGTATTTGGCATGAATATAAAATACAGTACACTTAACGCATTTACTGCAAAATTGGCATAACTTATTGCTTTAGCTTGGTTCATACTCCATGTAAGAATCACCAGACAATGCATACAATAGCCAAGTCTGGGGACAACAATGTGTCTAGACTTGAGCCTTTTCAGCTGCACAAAGACTCAGACAATAGCTTCCTACATGAAGTATCTACCTTTAGTTTACTTTACGGCAGAATATAATTTACAGAATACAGAACAATATTTTATACAAAGAAAATTAAAGTAATTCGCCATACTGTTTCATATACAACAAGTTCATGCATCTTTAAAAGAAATACATTTTCTATTGTTTGACTGTGAAATATAAGTACAGAATATACTGCTGCTAATTGTTTGTTCATCAATCCATTCTTCTTTGTTTGTTTCTGGGGTAAAGATGCATTATCAACTTTAAGGCTCAATAACAACATACGTTGATGTGAACTCTTAGACATTCTAAATATCTATTATAGTATACGAATTATATTGATCGCCACGTTCTTTCACAGAAAGTTTGTAAAATTCAATGTTGCGGAAACTCCGCAATTTTGAAGGGAAAAATCCAAAAACATCACATTCCTGGAAGGCCTACCCTCCCAGAGTTCCCATTTTTCTTCTTTTCATCATACCCTACTTAGAGGGTTATGCAAATAGGCTCAAAATGACCCCAATATGATAAGTTACAAAGTCGCAAAGTTTCGGCTCCTTATAGTTTTTTTTTTCTTTCGGAGCACGAGAGAAACCCCCAAGGCGACATGGTTGAGCCTACCTATAGAGGCGGATCCGCTCCGGTCTTCTCTGTTATATTATAAGGGTTAATAATGCAACGATAATGACTTTCACAATGCAATACGAGTGGGCGAACATATATTCAAAATCATCATATCATATATATTAATTTAATAAATCAGTGTCAGAGTGGTTCAAAGGGGCATAACTCTTACCGGAGTTTAAAAAATGTTTTTTTCTGGCTGCTTTTCTTGTGTGATTATGTAACCTGATAATGATGCCCATTTAAATGAGTGAAACTGACGTGAATATCTCTCTGATGTATCTAAAATCATGTATGTAGGTGTTGGACTTATGATATAATATATGGAATAGTCGAACACTAGTTCCGGCACCTTCATATATGTATGTACAGAGGTAGTACATTCCGTGTTCAATATATATTTCAGTTCATCTCCTTGACAAACAGACAATAACTTGTAGTCCTGGCTCTGGGGGGGTTTCTGTGTACATCTCTCTTTTACAGCAAAACTTGGGATTTTCCTGTTCTATATGTTGAGACCATTGGAAAAAGTTTGGGTAACACTCCCAGATCAAGTGCATTTTTTCTGCACAGCCCAATACATGATTATGACATCGGCCAAAATGCTGAAATTGAGTTTTCATATAATAATTCACTAGTATACAGAATTAGATTCAAATGTAACATTTATTTATCATGTTTATACATAACTAACATATTTTTATCATGGTACAATACCATAAACCTTCATTTTCAGCAAAACAATACGCTATTTAGCGAAATTTTGCCCCGAAATCACTTTCAGTTTGAAAGTCGCTTAAAATTCGATCACCCCTCAGACACGTAATTTTGTAGATAAAGCAACCAAAATTGGTAAGAACTTTCCTTATTAAGTCTTTTGATAACTGCATGCATCATATTTATGATTCAGGGTATTGTATAGTGACAGTGGGATCAAATGTCAACAAAAGTTACCCCTACCCCCAAAAAGCGACATTAACCAAATTTGGTTAAATTGGTCTAGCTTTAAAAGTAAGTCTGATATGAAGTTGGTTTTGGTGTCTATGCATGGGTTTTTGATACCAAGTTATTCATTGGAACCATAATCAACCACTTTTGTGTTGATCTAATTTGCATAAATTCAAAATGGCCGCCAAAAGCTCCAGGTTAAGACATCACTCAAGAAGGACAAAGACAAAGTAAGTGTTACAGTAAGTTCAATAGAGTTTTTTGTATGGATCTGTGGTGTTACAATCATGAAATATCACTGCTTAATCAATGTACGTAGGCTATACCTATTCAAATTGATTAATTTGCATAAATTCAAAATGGCAGCCATGTACAGACAAAATTGACAGTGGTTAATTACATGCCCAGGCATGATTAATCACGATTTTTAACGCAAACGCAAACAAAACTGTTAGAGTACAATCCATCCAGTGATTATCTCTTTCACAACTACTTAAGAAGGTGCTGCCATCTACCTTAAGGAAACTACAACATCTTGAAGCCATGTGCATTTCAGGAAGCAGACATTTTGTTTTGGACCTGTTCTTTGTTCGCTTGAGGAGCTACCCATTCGTTCTATGGAAACTGCGTCTGTGCCTTGTCCGATGAAAGGGTATAGAGTATGACGAACAAGCCAAATAGGATTTCAGCAGCAATGTTCATATCATGATAATTTGTTTCCTGATCCTTCTAATCGGTCAACATGCATATCTAATAGGCCTATGTTTGTCACGAGGGCCAAACTCCAGAAGTAGTTTTTATTGATAGATACTTGGTATATACTGGATTAATGTAACTTTAACATCTCCATGATTGGTCTTTAAAACGAATATTATGGATTAAGAATACTGATCAGCGATACGGATTTGATATTTTTGGAACATCATGATGTCTTGCCGGCATCATTGAAAACTGTTGACTTCTTCTCTCTTGCAGGAAACAAGCCTATGTTTATGTATACTATGATTGTCTTTTTGAATTTGGGGCTAATACTGTTATATGGAATAGGTCTTTGGATTATGGACGCGGATATTCTCCAATGGACGACGGCTGAATAATGGATGACGGACTACTAAGACGCTTGTAATTTGTCATCTTCTGGCACTCTAACAGCGTTATATATGTCCTAATTTGAGTGAAATAAGCCATTAAAAGCAAGACCTATGACTAGTAAGTGGTGCCCTCTTTGTTTGAGTTGTTGAACTAAATTTCCACTATTTTCGGTGCATAGTGTGTTGAAAATTGCTTAAATACGGATAAATATATCACTGTGGCTTATCAGTCTTTCACATTTCATATTTTCAGCATACAGTCGGTTCTTGCCAGTCGTTAGTTAGACTTAGAGCATCAACAGTTTCGGATTGCGTCAACGTCAAGGATTTGTTGTTAACGATGGAGTCTGTAGCACTCTCAGGACGACCCGAAGTTTGTTTGATGTGACTAAATTATCATCTGCCAGAAAAGCGCAGGGAATAAAACCGTGAGCACAACTAACGGTTGCAAAAGGATACGAGAAGCAAGTGACGCCCACAATGATCAAGTTCTCAAGCGACTTAAGCTAGTTAAAGGAGATGAGTTTGTTTATCATATGACCGATGAATGTTATAAAAAGTACACAACGACTTCTGTTCTCTATAGAAAAAGGAAGAGTCTCGCTAAATGCCAAACCCTTCGCATTCTGAGCAGGAAGAAGATAGTAGTACTCGTTCCCAGGCTGTCCTCCATCCACCGATGGTCTGAGACGACCACAACAGCCTTACGACAAGTGAAGTGTATTATCTGTGGCAGTAAATCCCACAAACAACAGTACACAAAATATCGCATCAGTGAATCGGGCCGTGCTTCAGCCTTTCTAGTTGCGACAAACTTGTTTCAAGATGATGTCTTCACCCGAACGTGTTACCTTCAAGATTTGCGTTGTTTGTGCGATTTACTGTCACAGGTAATACATGTCACTTGTCGTAAAGCTGTCGTGGTCGTCTCTCTATTCGGTGGATGGCGGACAGCCTGGGAACGAGTACTTCTATCTTCTTCCTGCTCAGAACGCGAAAGATCTTGGCATTTAGCGTGACTCTTCCGAGTCGCAGTCGCATCAAACGAGTCGCATCAAACGAACTGTCTTCAGGCGGTCCTGAGAGTGTTACAGATTCGATCGTTACCAACAAATCCTTGATGTACTGATGCTCTAAGTCTAACTAACCACTGGCAAGGACCGATTGTATACTGAAAATATGAAATGTGAAAGACTGATAAGCCACAGTGATATATTTATCTGTATTCGAGCAATTTTCAACATACTATGCATCGAAAATAGTGGAAATTTAGTTCAACAACTCAAAAAAGAGGGCACCACTTACTACTCATAGGTATTGCTTTTAAAGGTTTATTTCACTCAAATTGTCTTATATAACGCTGTTAGAGTGTCAAAGACCAATCATGGAGATGATAAAGTTACATTAATCCGGTATATACCAAGTATCTATCAATAAAAAATACTTCTGGAGTATAGTCCTCGTGACAAACATAGGCCTATTGGATATGCATGTTGACCAATTAGAAGGATCAGGCATGAACATTGCTGCTGAAATCCTATTTGGGTTGTTGTCATACTCTATACCCTTTCATCGGGCAAGGCACAGTTTCCATGGAACGAATGGGTAGCTCCTCAAGCGAACAAAGAACAGGTCCAAAACAAAATGTCTGCTTCCTGAAATTCTCATGGCTTCAAGATGTTGTAGTTTCCTTAAGGTAGATGGCAGCACCTTCCCAAGTTGTTCTGAGAGAGATTATCACTGGATGGATTGTACTCAAACAGTTTTGTTTGCGTTAAAAATCGCGATTAATCATGCCTGGGCATGTAATTAACCACTGTCAATTTTGTCTGTATATGGCTGCCATCTTGGATTTATGCAAATTAATCAATTTGAATAGGTATAGGCCTACGTACATTGATTAGGCAGTGATATTTCATGATTGTAACACCACAGATCCATACAAAAAACTCTATTGGACTTACTGTAACACTTACTTTGTCTTTGTCCTTCTTGACTGATGACATAACCTGGAGCTTTTGGCGGCCATTTTGAATTGATGCAAATAATGTTAACTCAAAAGTGGTTGAGTAAGATGTTGTAGACCCCTTAAGGTAGATGGCAGCACCTTCTCAAGTAGTTCTGAGAGAGATTATCACTGGATGGATTGTACTCAAACAGTTTTGTTTGCGTTAAAAATCGCGATTAATCATGCCTGGGCATGTAATTAACCACTGTCAATTTTGTCTGTACATGGCTGCCATCATTGATTTATGCAAATTAATCAACTTTAATAGGTATAGGCCTACATACATTGATCAAGCAGTGATATATCATGATTGTAACATCACAGATTCATACAAAAAACTCTATTGGACTTACTGTAACACTTACTTTGTCTTTGTCCTTCTTGACTGATGACATAACCTGGAGCTTTTGGCGGCCATTTTGAATTGATGCAAATTATGTTAAGTCAAAAGTGGTTGAGTAAGATGTTGTAGATTCCTTAAGGTAAATGGCAGCACTTCTCAAGTAGTTCTGAGAGAGATTATCACTGGATGGATTGTACTCAAACAGTTTTGTTTGCGTTAAAAATCGCGATTAATCATGCCTGGGCATGTAATTAACCACTGTCAATTTTGTCTGTACATGGCTGCCATCATTGATTTATGCAAATTAATCAATTTTAATAGGTATAGGCCTACATACATTGATCAAGCAGTGATATTTCATGATTGTAACACCACAGATTCATATAAAAAAGTCTATTGGACTTACTGTAACACTTACTTGACTGATGACATAACCTGGAGGTTTTGGCGGCCATTTTGAATTTATGCAAATTTTGTTAACTCAAAAGTGTTGATTATGGTTCCAATGAATAGCTTGGTATCAAAAACCCATGCATAGACACCAAAACCAACTTCATATCAGACTTACTGTTAAAGTTAAACCAATTTAACCAAATTTGGTTAATGCCGCTTTTTGGGGGTAGGGGTAACTTTTGTTGACATTTGTCACCATACAATACCATGAATCATAAATATGATGCATGGAGTTATAAAAAGGCTTAATAAGGAAACTTCTGACCAATTTTGGTTGCTTTATCTACAAAATTAGGTGTATGAGGAGTGATCGAATTTTGAGCGACTTTCAAACTGAAAGTGATTTTTGGGCAAAATTTCGATAAATAGCGTATTTTTGTGCTGAAAATGAAGGATTATGGTATTGAACCATGCTAAAAATGTGTTAGCTATGTCTAAACATGATAAATAAATGTTATATTTGAATCTAATGCTGCCTACTCTTGAATTATTCCATGAAAACTGAAATTTGCTATTTGGGCTGTTTGGCGTCAAGGCGTAATCATGTATTAGGCTGTGCAGAAAAAACGTACTTGATCTGGGAGTGTTACCCAAACTTTTTCCAAGGTTCTCAACATACAGAACAGGAAAATCCCAAGTTTTGCTGTAAAAGAGAGATGTACACAGAAACCCCCCCAGAGCCTATACTATTGTCATATTGTCAGGAAAAACCATGATAAGAAAGGAATATCCTTCCTTCATGTTACTTCGTGGTTTTATTTTTTTAGAATTATGTGATTGAAATCATATAACAAATTTATAGTAACAATATATTATTGCATTTTTACAGTAAGTTACTGGCACCTTTGCTGCCAGTAAGTTACTGTAATAATTACAGTAACATCCTACTGTAAATTTTACAGTAAGTTACTGGAACCTTTGCTGCCAGTAACTTACTGTAAAATTTACAATAATTGTTTTACAGTGTAGCACAGATTCTAGTGCAGAATCTGTGCTATACTAAGATAGAAGATAATGTGAATTTGTGCTATACTAAGTGTAAACCCACTAGAATAGGCTAGCACACATTCTAGAGCAGAATCTGTGCTATACTAAGATAGAAGATAATGTGAATCGGTGCTATGCTAAGTGTAAACCCACTAGAATAGGTTAGCACACATTCTAGTGCTGAATCTGTGCTACACTAAGATAGAAGATAATGTGAATCGGTGCTATACTAAGTGTAAACCCACTAGAATAGGCTAGCACACATTCTAGTGCTGAATCTGTGCTACACTAAGATAGAAGATAATGTAAATCTATGCTATACTGAGTGTAAACCCCCTAGAAGCTGTGCTACACTAAGATAATGGATAATGTTAAAATGTGCTATACTAAGATAGTGTAAATCCAAAATAACGAAAATACTGCTGGAGAAACCATTCAAAAGGAACACCAAGAACATTTACTCGGGTTAACGCTGTTCGACCTCGTTATTAATGTGCACTAGATTATGTCTTCATTGATGTTGGTGTATATTTATGTTTGTTTGGATTAAGAGGACAGTATTATATTATACATAGCTGGTTCATCGTTCCCAGGAGCAGCACTATATGTTTTCAATCATTTGCCATCGGCGATATACCTGCAAATCAAAACGGCCATACCTCTTGCTAACATTTCCGGGTACTATGAACCGACTTGTATGTCAAGAACATCAACATGTCTTGCTGAGATCATTGAAACCGGTGGACCGCTTCTCCCTTATAGGGAACCATCTTGTCTCTTTATTTCTTCATACACAATTGAAATTGACGCTAACTGTCATACGACATAGGTCTCTCGATTATTGACGAGGAAACTCTTTTAAGGACGACGGCTGAATAGTAAATATCGAATCTGATACTTGCTACTAACCCTATCAGTGTGTATGCAACAGTTAACACAATGGTAGACTACATATTAAACGTTTCGATCAAATAAACGCTTAACAGATGTCGTCTACAATGGCAGGCTATGCTCACTAAAGAATATTTTTTAGCAACGCATATTACATGTTTATATTAACATGTGTATAATGTGTGTGGTTTATGTATGGCGGATGATTCATCAGTGTTTGTTTGGGCAAGTGTCAGACAAAAGTATGGTTTGATGTGAAGCCCGTATCACATGCGCATGCATTTACACACTGTACAAAATCAAATACACCTGTGCAAACGCATGTGAACGCAACTGTACATGTGTGTATATTTGCATGAAGAGTAAATTTGCATCTCGTCCGGAGGTTATGCAAAAGTATATTTACGCATGTGTAAATTTGCACTGTATGCAAATCTAGTCATGTGAACGCACAACAAATATGCATATCATGTATTTGGAGTAAAACAGACATAATACCGTTCAATCAAATTTTTGAACTTTTCACTCTTAACATTTATGCTCCATATTCCCATAAATTATTACCGTCAAACATAACTATTTTTTGTGACTGCTAAACTTTGACCATACATACTTTTGAGTCATGACAATGTTTGACCTTGTGTATTATGACTGTAATATCGACATGTTTGGAGTTTAAGGATTCAGAGCCCTCCTACAGAAATTTGTACACGTTCTCTAGAATTTGTCTTCATACAGCTAAAACTATGCCTTATACCTGTAGTAATGTGTATATTTTTTTGAAGCGCATTTCGTAAGGATTTCAAATGAATACATTTGCTCACTGTAAATCTGTAGGTTGTGAAGATATACGAATTTTAAAAGAATAATTAAAAAAGATAGGCCTTGATTTTTAAATGGCTATTTTCAAAAAAGTATTCAACTTATAGTGACTTACATCATCATTTCCTGTAGGAGGCAACTCCAACAGGAAATCCGTATCTCAGTTTTGTCAATTTTGGTCTAGTTCTGATTTTATTGACATTTAATTGAACTCCCAACGTTCAAAACTGTGAGATGCTCAATTTTGTAAAGAAATATTCCATTAAATGTCAATAGAATAAGTAGTCCAAAACTGATAAAACTGAGACACTGATTTCCTGTTTGAGTTGATATCTACAGGAAGTTATTGTAAGTTGAATACTTTTTTGGAAATAGCATTCAAAAAGATTTAATTAAATTTTAAATTAAATTTGTTTAAAATTCGAATATCTTCACAACCTACAGGTTTACAGTGAACAAATTTATATTTGGAATCCTGAAGAAATGCGCTTTCAAGAAACATATACATTACCATAGCTATGAGGCATACCTTTAGCTGTTTTAAGACAAGTTCTAAGAGGGTTTGTAAAAGTGTGTGCAGGACGGCCCTGTATCCTTAAGGCCAATACATGGTTAATGTGTGGCAATTACATGGTTAATATAATGCAATACATGATTATCGTACACTGTCAGAAGGATTGGGTATAGACGTGAAGTACCCAAAATATTTCGGTCAAAATGGGACATGACCAAATTGTGTTTAGTCCGTCGCGTAAGTGCCCAAACTATTGGGTCAAATTAGCCCAATACTGATAACAGTGTATAACAAGTATGTCAAGGAGTGGTTCATGCATGGCGATTATACAGACATACCGCGTGGGAATGTAAGTGAAATGTTGTATATACTAGGTGTAAAAAAATTCTTAACTTTCATTTGCGAAATTTATACTTATTCATAGAAAACATATTCCAGTGCAAAGCTTTATTTGGTTACTTTGAATGTTCATATCTTTATAGTGAGAAAAGGGCTAACGTTTTCACCTCGACACCGACGCCCTGCACAAAAAATAAGATTATTTCATGATGTTACTATTCGTGAATATTTATGGCTCTGTTTCTTCGAAATATTTTTGAGTACACCACAACATGGGTATACTGAATCCTCTTTAAACCTCCAGAGATCATTACAGCGATAACTAGTCGCACGATACTCATTTCGTATATTATTGCTGACCTTTTAATTTCATGGTTAAGCTAATGTTGAAAATACAAAGGACAAGGTGTCAATACAATTGATGCCGTAGCTCGTTAGCAGTCAATGGAGTTAACGTTGAAGATACTCGTTAGCAGTCAGTCAACCGGTACGTTTATGAAACGCTGTGCTAATTAAATCGGAACAAAACGCGAAACTGAACTGGAAGGGGAATATTAATCAGATAGGTAACACATGTTCAGTAGTGCAGTAGCCTACAAGTACACGTAAGAACGTCAAAATTGATATTTAATAAAAATATCCTGACTGCCGTGTTTGACCTCGGAGTCTGTACCTAGTTACCTGTATCGCCAAGTAAACATCGATTTTGGAAATTTTTGTCTATACTTATTGGGACACCTTTGTTATGTAAACTTAATGTCTACTCCAGAGACCAGGTCAGAATACCGCGTCGGGACAAATAAAAAAATACTATACCACATCATGGAAGTAGTGGTGTTGCGAACATTATTATTTCTACATTAATCGGTTTTGATGACGGCCCTACATGAGATACTCAATCTGTACTGTTTACGGTACCATGAATTCAAAGTATAGAAATATCACGTGATAATCAACAAATTAAAATAGTTCTGCATCCGATACATATGAGCAAAGAGGCGTCCGTTCTTCTTATTCTCGAATTTTGTCACGATTTCATGAATAATATATACGTTACGTCAAAATTATATCGATTTCTTAAATAGTTCTCAAAAATTAACTATGCGTGGAACAGCTTAGGTTGAATGTGTCGGGCTCTGTCCTACTTTCGCGCGCATGAATTCACACAGACCGTAATTGCTAATATTGCCCTCCACACGAGAATAATTGCAATAGTCCCTCTGTTGTCAGAGCTTTATAACAAAGGCTCGAGGCGTTCTTTGTCGAACAGCGGCACGCGTCCGTCGCGTGGCTGTCACGGAGCATGCTCTATTGAGCTGGACTTCCCGCACCAAACAAAGGGAATAGACGCTCTCAAGCCAGGGGACTATCATCAAATCTCCAGATTTCAACAACTGCGGTACAAATAAAAATATATTCACAACAGCGCCGGATAAATGAAGGAAAGGATAGATTAACTAAGGGGGTCGTCTAATAATATCGCAGAGTTGATTTAACTCGTCGCGATAGTGACGCTTCTCATTTCCCAGCTATTCCTTCAACATTAGGATGAGGCCACTGAAACTGAAGATCCGTTGTGAATAAACGAATCATGGCGAATGTATCTCGGATTAAAACGATGGCAAAGGAAAATAGTTGAGAAGAGAGCTGGGGGCGTGGTTTTCACTTCCACAGACACTGACAAATACTTATTTTGATAAATATAAGAATAAAAGTCATTGCCTCGAGAATATATCGTTTTGTACCAAGTGAATTTCTAGACTCACCTCGACCTATTAAGTGTGAATGTAGGCAAAGGTCACTCAGCGCGGGCATATGTCAGAGTTCAGTTTGACCAATCAGCGCCCGATTGCGGCGATGTTCCACTTGACTGAGCCGTCGACTCTTAACATGCATTCAGACAGGCGTGGCTTTCAAGTCTATTTCAGTCATATCACGACGTTGGGTCCTATTCCTTTTCACACCCATGAACCCCACGGGTAGGGTCTCATTCCTTTTTACATCCGGGAACCCCACGGGTGGGTGTAAAATCAAACCCGCTGGGTGTCAAAATCAAATCCCGCTTACTTGAAGTTTACTATTTTAGTATGTATCACAGAATATAGTTTGTCAACACATGCTGTAATTTCAGAATTTTATCGTTTGTATATAAAACATGAATTGCAGGCAAGCACCTAAAAGGTGCGTGGACCCCTCAGCCTGTTTTTTTTTGTCAACTAGGATCAGGGCTGCATCTAGAGTTTCTAGTTTCGGAAAACATAAGGGCGCCCAAAACTCAAATGAAACAAAAAACGAAAGTGTTGTTGCTGTTCAATGTGAAAGGATTTCTGAAGGAAATACTCATAGAAAAAGCTTCTGGGAGCCTCAATATCGATCTGATTGCATAGCTGGGTATTGAATTTCATGTTAATAAACCTCTGTTTTGTGATTGATCACAGGCTCTTTGCGCCGAAATTCACTTAAAAAAATTGGACCCTCAATAATGAATTATGAAAAGGAACTGGGAGTTTGGGATCGGAACCTGCAAAAAATCCCTGGATACCGTATATAACAGACTTCGGTTTCACATGAGTGGTGTGCTGGGATTACAGCATGCAGGAAAGTGTAGCTCTGTTAGTGGCAATTTATGCATTGTACAAGTGTGATAACAAGTAAACACACTGATTGACACAGGTTCACCCTTATCATTAATTAGGGGGGGGGGAATAAGCTCCAGGTATGCAAACTGGTTCAAAATTGCCCCGAGTCAGGCTAAAAATGGGCTCTCCTAATCACTCGTTTTAAATTATTTCCAAGGTACAGTAACATGTTTGGTGACAAAAATTGAAGCATTATGTTGTACCAGTTAATTGTGTGGACACAAATATGGTTCATGCAAAAGTTTTAGGATAAATCATATGATGTAGAATAGAATGATTTAACAGCAAAATTAAAGAAAAATGTTGTCCTTCATTCAATGAGAATCTTGAATGGACCAGGCTTTCTTGTATCAGGGAACCTTCAAAATTCACACTGAAACATGCAACCAAGGGTTCCCGATGGGCATAGATAACAGTGCAAAAGTTAAGCCATCAATAAATAATACAAAAAAAAAAAATTAAAAATCATGAAATCATCACAGCCATCTGAAAATCTAATCATTTCATCAGTCAACATTCAGGAAGCTCTCACCAAAGTGTTGTCAGGTGCGACTTGATAGATCTGCAGATATTCAGCGGACAAGAACATGTTGATGGGAATAGATAACAGTGCAAAAGCTGAGCCATCAATAAATAATTAAAAAAAAATTAAAAATCACGAAATCATCAAAAGAATGCTAAACGCAGGGTGTGTTGCGGAGAATGGGTTGTATACTGCGGTGACCAAAGCTCATCGTCAACAGTGTCCAAGTACGGCCATGCCTGCTCGGCGGACATACGCCAGCCTTCTTCTCTCATCAGAATCAATACAAATTTCATAATAGTGCAGCCTTGATCTGTCGTGTGTTCAATTATCGTATATTTATGGTCATCTGCGCTATGCAACAGCTGTTTATGGTGAAGGCGTCCGACGGGCATATTCGATGAGCAGTGAATTGTCTCGAGCTGGAAATTGTCGCAAGGGAGACAATTAGCCCGGTAGGAGGCGTCATTCAAAACGGGTGCAACTATACGAACCGAAGGACAAATTTGAAATAAGCAGAGTCTATTAAAGTATTGTAAAATATCATGTTTCTATCAAACAACCACGCTATGATTTTTTTTATGATTGGTAACTTTCAAATGACATTTTTTTTTCTCAAAGAAAAATATGAAAGAATGGGGGTTATTTCGCGGGACATTCTTCGGTTAAATGTTATTTCGATTTTCTCCACGGGTCAAAGAAAATATCGAATTTCTTTGTGAAAATTTAAATTGAGCAACATCTCGTGAAAAAATTGTAGTGTTCATAAATTAGTAACTACGGAGCCGTGGAGGGGACATAGTTAATATTTTTTTAATTTCCCCCGAGATAATAACTAGGGGAAAATTCGCCATTGGTCAAAATTATCTGGGGGGAAATTCGCGATTGGTCAATTATCTCGGGGGAAATTAATTTTCCCCGAGATAATATCCCCCGAGATAATTATCTAGGGGGAAATTCGCCATTGGTCAATCATCTCGGGGGAAAATAATTTACCCCGAGATAATTTCACCCGAGATAACTGACCAATCGCGAATTTCCCCCTAGATAATTATCTCGGGGGATATTATCTCGGGGAAAATTAATTTTCCCCGAGATAATTTACCCCGAGATAATTGACCAATGGCGAATTTACCCCTAGATAATTATCTCGGGGCAAATTATTTTCCCCCGAGATAATTGACCAATGGTGAATTTTCCCCTAGTTATTATCTCGGGGGATATTATCTCGGGGGAAATTAAAAAAATATTAACTATGTCCCCTCCACGGCTCCGTAAAACAACTTATTTTCTCAAATGATTTAATGGCAAAACAACTATGCAGCTTTGCCTTCAAACGCCCGATTTTGTTGAACATAATGCAGGAGCTTGCCATGAGCATTTTCGTCTGTATTCAACGAAAAAGATCAGCAATGCTAATTAACATCATTACAGAACTCGAAATAGATCTAGGTATTTTGGTCGAATATCATTTCAATCCTGCGGTCCTTCTGTAAGCATGGAGTTGCAAATTGGGCTCATACACCAGGCGTATGCCGTAAATTGTTGGACTATAAGTATGTTCGAGATTTCTACACTGTTCTAATAATATGGTACACGGCACAGAGCCCACCACTACGGTGGCCCATAGGAACATTGACGATTTCTTAGTTCTATTCATTGTTGTTTTTTTTAACCTTTTTTTTAAATTTCACCTATGAGCCACAGTACGAAGTCGTGAATGTATTGGAATTTTTTCCTAAATATGTCTTGAAGTTTCACCATTTAACGTCTCAATTGAGGTACACCAGACAAGTTTCCCAGGATCTATCGTGGTTTTTTGACAGGCATACAGACTGATAAAGGGAGAATACCGTCAGGCGATGTTAAAACTTATTATTTTACCTATGAATGTTATACACGCCGGAAAGTCCACTGTTCTCCACTGGCACCAAATCGGGATGCAAATAATGGGGACCGTGGAGACCCGAGAATTTTGCATGCTGTGACTGATTTCTATAAAAGCCCACTACAGTGGATAACGTACGTGACAACACAGGATTGCTGAAGGTGTGCCAAGCAATTATCCCCTTAAATGGCTTAAACCCTTGTGTAATTCTGTTGTGTCTACCTTTACGTCAACACATTCCATATCCTATAAATACATCAACATGTTGAGCTGGTAAAGATAAACTCCAGGTCAGTGGGTCCATCTGATGTTTAAAAATAAAATAAAAATTCACACCTTCTGACGTGCTAACGTTGTACTCGAGGACACAATGATCCATCTGATGACACCGAAACAAAAGGAAGAGACTATTCATATTTATAGTGTAATATTCCTAAAACGCTATAGTTTAATGAGTATATAACCGTAAGTGTACTAATTAGCCTATCAACATGTTCATGGAGTAACCAATTTTTTTTAACAAAAAGCCATTACACGGACGAATTTCTCGTTGTTTCGCCACTTACAAACAAATCCTTGAGAACGTATAACATGCCTATGTTATTATATATTCCTCCGCTGTATCTTCATTCTCGGGACCCAAAGTCTATCAAAAAAGATTCTGAGAGATTAGACGGTCAGTTCAATTATTTGCTTTACTTTTAATCTTTGGTATTTACCTCTGCGATGCACCTAACGGTAAAAAAAATCCATAATCCATCAGATTTCTCCGAACAGTAGACATTTGATGATTGAAATGGGTTTCACTGTATAAATCTTGAGCATTTTCTCTGTAAGAGAATACAGCTTTCTCTACATAATTCAACATTTTTTTCTACTTCAAAAACTTGCAAAAGGCACCTGCAAGGTACATATATATATACTTGTATTTTTCAAGATTTTTTTTCCCTACTTCACAAACTTGCAAAAGGCACCCTGCAAGGTATATATATATATATATATATATATATATATATATATACTCATAGGACCGTAAAAGTGGGCAGTAGTCCTCATACCGCACAAGTGGGAAGATGGCTTTCTAATGGTTCTACATCCATATATATATGTGGAATCTGCATATATATCCCTCAGCAACCTATATATATCTATATAGCAGCAGTTGCAGTATGTACGGTGATTCGACGCGGGGGGTCCCAGATACATAGATATCAGCGTAGTACTCCGAGAAAATTGAAACATGGGTTTAGTAGATACTAATTTGAACGAGGTGTTTGTTTATAAATAGCTGTCACTGTTACATCAACGTCCGATCGCTGTGTGTCCACACGTGTTTAACCTGAAGTACGTGAGTCATGTAACGGTATACATAGTATCCACGTGTTCGAGGCATAGATTATATCCTGGCAGATGATTATATGTCTTTAAGTATTTTCAAAGCTATAATGGTCCAGACGTTCTATTTATAAATACTGCATAGTACAGACGTTTCTATTTATAAACACTACATCCTTGTATTGGAATCCTCGGCTTTGAATCAGTCAGATAAACGTTACCATAGCGATGGTCTTGTCATTTTCAGACTTGGCAGAAAATATACGTACAGAGATGAAAGATGGCTCACGGGTCTAGGCATCAGCTCGAAGTTACTGCCATCGCATTGAAATAATTCTACAACCGAGGATGATTTAAGATCTAGGAACATCCTCCCATCCCGATAATGTCGGCGTGAGTCGATAAAATACAAACACAGACTGAATCGTTTGAATATATCCTACATATCGCTATTTAACAAATTCGATTTAGCCTGTGGTTTGTAGTCGTATAAGTAAGTATACGTTACTCACGACATATACTGTACCCTGATATGGTGCCTTCAGATCCCTCAATCCCCCAAATCACCAAGACACGAATACAACTTAGAGAGCTACGCTATAGACCATAGTTTCATATTATTTGCAATTAATCTCATCAATACCCGTATATGAATCCGAATAGGCGTGTTCGCACGACCAATGCCCATCGCGGTGCGATGGAGTGCCCAAGTACATCCATTCAGCCATCAAACTGATGCAGAGTTCCTTACGTAGATGGAAAAACTGATAAGAATATAAACAGATCAGGTAAATCATTTGGCATTACAACACAGAATTCATTCTTAACTCACAAGGTTTCCATGCGTCTCCCATTCTTTTTGTGATTTAAATACGCTAGGACACAACCTTGTGTTTGCCCTATGTAATAGTCCTGTTCAATACGACCGAATATATGCTAGAACACAAGCTGATCTGCCATATGGTATAGCCCTGTTCAATACGACCGCATATTTGCTTGGACACAACCTGAGTTTGCCCTGTGGTATCGTCTTGTTCAATACGAACCTGTATACGTTAGGAAACAACCTAAGAGTCCTGTTCAATACGACCGTATATATGCTGGGACACAACCTGAGTTTTTCCTGTGGTATCGTCTTGTTCAATACGAACCTGTATACGTTAGGAAACAACCTGAGTTTGCCCTATGATAGAGCCCTGTTCAATACGACCGTATATATGCTAGGACACAACCTGAGTTTTTCCTGTGGTATCGTCCTGTTCAATACGAACCTGTACGTTAGGAAACAACCTGAGTTTGCCCTATGATAGAGTCCTGTTCAATACGACCGCATATTTGCTTGGACATGCACAACCTGAGTTTGCCCTGTGGTATCGTCTTGTTCAATACGAACCTGTATATGTTAGGAAACAACCTGAGTTTGCCCTATGATAGAGTCCTGTTCAATACGACCGTATATATGCTAGGACACAACCTGAGTTTTTCCTGTGGTATCGTCTTGTTCAATACGAACCTGTATATGCTAGGACACAACCTTGTGTTTGCCCTAAGTAATAGTCCTGTTCAATACGACCGAATATATGCTAGAACACAAGCTGATCTGCCATATGGTATAGCCCTGTTCAATACGACCGCATATTTGCTTGGAAACAACCTGAGTTTGCCCTGTGGTATCGTCTTGTTCAATACGAACCTGTATACGTTAGGAAACAACCTGAGTTTGCCCTATGATAGAGTCCTGTTCAATACGACCGTATATATGCTGGGACACAACCTGAGTTTTTCCTGTGGTATCGTCTTGTTCAATACGAACCTGTATATGCTAGGACACAACATGCGTTTGCCCTATGGTAGTCTTGTAGGCTTGATATGGTAGAGTTGCCTCGTTTCAACGACATGAGCTTTGGCTACAAATCTGTTGCATATTTTGGTATCAAATTGTGGAACATTCTTCCGAACAATTTGAGAAAGACCGTATCGCTATCTTAATTCAAGGGCTAAATAATCATATGGAGTGGTGACGTTTGCAGATGCACCTAATGCAGGCTCCACATTTGTATGTATATATATATACTGCTGATTTGTTCTTTTATTTCTCCCTTTTATTGATTATTGTAATTTACTGTTACTTTCAATGAAATATTTTATGTAGTCGACCAATAGCCGTAGTTCTAATGTTTTTTTGTAATATATATATTCCGACTTAAAGCATTATTGTATTTATTGTATTGTACTTTGCTTGAAGATTTATACTGTAGTTGAGAGAAAACACATTTTTTTAAAGAAAAAATATACATATTTTAGATTATGACCATTTGTTACAGGACTGATGCGAACTACGGCGAATAAGCTGACATGATATAGTGCGACTGTGTGCGTCAGCGAGAGGTGACAGGAATGGGTTAAGGTGATATTCATCATCCGAACGCATGGCACGATCATACGTAGAAACTTCTGCTCGTAGCCATGCGGTAACGGGTGCTATCTGAGTGTAATAGGGCGTTTCCCAAATGGTCACATCCGACTGGTCCCGTTATATCCGACATCGGTGCAATCACATTCATACAACGAAGACACACCTCCAGAAAGCGATCGATTGAAATGATCCCATGGTGGGCCTCGAAGTGCCCCCATCACAAAATAAAAAGCATATCATTTTCCTGTGGTCTGCCGCCGATTTTATTTTGTTTTCAAATATGTTAGGCCGTTTGTAATATGATTTTTCTTAAGATAAACAAAGAAGCATGCTCCACTAGAGTGAGAAATAAAATAGCTAATTCGCACAACTTCGTTTTGGTCTCGCGTAGACTCCCCCAGTCTTGCGCCTCGTGAAACTGACACGTCTGCATGTCTAGGCAATATTTGAATACAGATAATTTCATTGGCTCGTTTAAATGGGGCCGACATTTGACCTCATGCTTTGGGAACAACTTTCGAACTGGATTATCTCCCTCTAGATAGATGGCGCCGTGTGAAATACATGCCGAATCACAGCGATAATCTAAGGGTAGTATTTAGTGAAACGTGAAATGCCCTTAGCAATCTAAGATGGGTGATATTATCACCGGGTGATATTACGACGGATTACTCCTCAGGCTAAGTTGTAGGGCCTACCTAATCTCCACACCTCATCGGCCACTGGATTCGACCATATGTGACCAAGGAAATAAAAGTAGTACCGGCTATTGTCAGTGGACCAGCTGGATTTCTCATAAATATATTAGCAGCAACGCGAACCCTGAATAATATATACATGTAGAACATGTTAATTCGCATTATTATTGATCGAAGGACACGTACGAAGCAACCAACTCACTGAGGCATAATACTATGAAAATGTAGTCATATTTTTGGACAAGATTCCCGCCCGAGCAGCACACCGCCCGGAAGTGACATCATATATAGAAAAATCGATGTTTAACGAACATTTCTATTACGTTTTAATTCTGTATAATACCTGTGTTCACCTAGCATTAAAAAGAATGATCTGGAGACTATTTCCCCTATGATAACATGGCAGAACATAAAAAAAGTAGTTCGCTTATGTGCAAAATTGAAGTTATTTGTCCGAATTTAAACTGTACCGTGTGTGCGTGGGTTATCCCCTATAAGTCATGGCAACGTCGTCATGGTCATCTTCCACTATTGTGGAATGGGTAAAGTGGGGTGAATCTGTGACATGGAGCATGCCCTGTGGGGAGATTGCGTACGAAGGTGAATGAATGCGAAGGTGTCTTGTTGTCCTGGGTGAACTAAACCCAATAGTCAAAACGCTAGATTAACCTTTGACCCAGAAACGATGTATAACTGAACTTCCGGCGTGTGATTTTCTAAGAGGAAGTGCACATATTCGTTCAATATATTTATCCATGGAGCTTGTCTAGTTCCTTCGACATTCAAATGTTCTGACCGAAGAGAGAGAATGCTAGGGTCGTGCCTAGCCACAACTGTTCCTATCAATAATGCGCATGCGTAGTGGCCCAAATACACGCAATATGGCGTCTACAGTAACATGGGGAAGGTCAGGGTCGATGAGAAAATGGCTGTGTACAGCTAATCACCAGTGCCGGAAACTTTAATACAAGCGACAAGCGTGGAAAAGAACGAATTAGCTTCCCGAAAATAACAGGTAAGTACCATCAAAATGAACTTCTATACGGTACGGGTTATAGCACACGGAGATCAATGAACGACATGTGTCACTGTGACTATCAACCGAAGGTATTATTGATAGGAACAGTTGTGGCTAGGGTCTTGCCATGCGGCATTCGAGTGTTTTCAAGATGTCAGGACGATAGTCGTTCGCTCACGTGGACTGAGCAATACGACCTATTGGCATCAAACATATGGAACCATGTTCGATTCAAAATCGTTATTTTGCTAGTATAATAGATTACCACGAGCATGGATCGTACATGCAGATAGATTTATGCTTCATGTTACGAGAGAGGAATGAATCTATAGGTGGATGCAATGAGATTTTTAACTCTATGCCACCGATGTATGGTACACGAACTCACTTAAAACAACTGACACACAAATGATGTCGTGCTCCAAACAAGACGATGTTTCAGGAGATCGATACGTATCGATCAGATAGGCTGTTGATCAGCTATTGGAATTGCACTTACCTATAGTGGTGATCACTGTGGTGGCGAAATAAAAGGCCCCGGAGAACTTCCACTGTGTTCCGGACACGTACGGAGTAGATTTGATGATATTGTAACGCAGACTTTTGAAATCAGCATCCGACATATTGTATCGTTCGATTATTTCTCTTTGCTTTCCAAAAAGGTCTTGTTTTAGTTCCACTTCGAACTCGGACTCCAGGGCGTCGAAGACAGCAGCGCCAACCAGTAGATACGTGAAAGTGCAGACAATCAGAGACAATGTTCTAACGTTTTGCTTCTTCATCTCAAGTCAACGAAGCCAAATCTGCTTCGGAACGGCGGCATCTCAACCTTACCCCGTCCAGGTCAAACACCCCGTCCAGGTCAAGATTCCCTCATCTAGTTACCCATTTTGTTTTCCAATTCCAATGAATTGTCACAAAAAAAAAAATTTGCAATATATTCTGCCCTCAATTTAGCAAGGTGATATGAATGAATATATATATAAATATATATTTTCGATCAATTATCTTCCTTCAAATGAAACTGGTGTTGTTCAATAGCATATAAAATAGCATGCACATATGTTTGTAACAATCTATCTGAGCATACTTCATGTATATGTACTCGTGTATACCATTTACTCCATTACCTATCCACTGCTTTTCAACAAGGTTCAAATCGCCGGTTAAAATGCCACTGGCGGCTATCACCGTACTTCTCGGGTGAAATAACTACGCTACGTTTCCTCGAGTTGTTCCTTCAAGCTTATCGCCTAAATCCAACGTAAATCCTCATCAACTTATAGTATTGCGAATGGTGAGGGCATAAATTTGGTCGATTAATATCACATCTCTCATATAAAAGCTAGAACCGCGGTATATTTTGGTTATTTCCAATTTCGTGGTATATCCAAACAAGAATTATTCCTCCAACTTGGCGTTGATCCTGGAGACCATATTCTAGAAAGACGTAAAATACCCGAGATTACGTTTATTCACTTGGCCGTATCAACACATTCAAATCACGTACTCGGCCGTGCGCACAATAGGTACTCCTTGGCGTACACCTCGTTCGGACGGTCAGTCGTGTGCTTCCATGCGTACAATTTTACTATATGCTGATGCTACCTTTGTGATGTACCAAACTGCACTTCCTCCATCGTCTATTTTCGAAGGTAATCGAAGAAATCCAGTGTTGAGTAAGCTGGGCCCACGGGTCGCTGATTGAGCCTAGAGATCAGGGCGCGAGCACCGGTTAAGCAAAATATAGCTGGTGTACCGCTAAATTGACCAGGTATAGGCGGACGTACTAGTAGAAACACAATAGTGAACTGCGAACAGATTCCGTTATATACCTGGTTCGATTATTTTAAAGGGCACGGGTTAGCAGGACGCTGGCTACACTACTGGCTATATTGTCTTTCATTGAATCGACGCGACGAAGACAGCCGATTTATCCACTCTCAGTAGAATAACCGTGATATTTAGCTCAATACATGTAATTGCAAATGAGCACCACAGAGCACAGAACTGGGTCTTGTATAAAATACACCACTAACAGTCAATGTAGAGATGAGAAATCCGAAATGGGTGATGAAATAGCCGGTGTCAGCTACGGTACACAAACATGGAATACTCAGGTGTAACAGCTGTGCTCTGTTGAAACGAACCGGGAATAGAAAGACTGTCCCGCAGTAAATGAAACAGAGGCTCCAGACGCGGTCCTGGAGAATTCCGAATTCAATGTCAGTCTCCGCAGATTAGACCCACCTTAGTCGGCAGCGTGAAGACATCTCCCAGGAAGGCCTTAATTCCCAAACCCTTGGTACTCCTTTAACGCCGTGCTTTTAATCCAAAGCCGATTCACAGCGTCTGGTAGTATAAAATCTGTCGTCCGGAAGGCCTAAATTCAGTCCGAAGTCCGCCGATCTTTGGACGGTAAAATTGACAGATGGTACCAGGGCTCGGGGCAGCAAACACCACGTAGATCGTTGAGCCGACTCTCACGCCAACATTATTCTGCTATCATTTCTGTATCGAGTCGCTTGTCATGCAGTCGGTTGTAAAAGCCGTACTACGAAATATTGGCCGGTACTGACAGCTGCGTAGACATGCCTCGATCTCGATCGAAGCCGCGCAGTGGGATGTCTAGCAGAAGGAGGAGAAAGGGATATTCAACAACCACGGTATAACTCACTCAGATATGCGGTCGATCGACCCGACTTCTCTGTCACTGCGATTTGCACCATGCCGTTAACAATACCCAGGCTGTCCTGCGTCTGCTGGGTTACGTTTTGCTAATTTCATTTTGGGGATAAAACGCTAGCTGACCGTGCTAATAATGCATAACGTTATATTTTACATAATTCTGTCATATTTACATGGAACAAATTAATAACCCGTCTAGATAACATACATCACAAGTATGTTACTATATCGGTATACATGCAAATTTAACTTGGATTTTAATCGATAAGAAACCCCGATATATTTCACATTTTACTCTCAATATATTAATAATGATATAATTATTGATTAATTCAAAGTTTTTGTCATGACGTTAAATCCACAAAATATAAATAGTGCAAAATTGCGAAATGAAAGTATCATTTTCATCCTTTACGAATACACGGCAAACATGATATATTTATTTCACACGATGGATATACTCGCGTTAAACATCCTATCAGTCCACCCAAACGCCACCTATTTAACAGATGTAAAAGCTACAATGTTCACGCTTGCCCGCACACAAATAATTCAAACGTCCTCATAAATAACAGATTAATTTCCAGTTTTGAGTTTTCTAAGAACAGTTTGTCTGATCCAATTATCACCAGCATGTATTATAAGTATAATCTATGTCATAATTAAGTTGTAATTGTTCTCTTAATCACTTGCTAGTCTATAACCCCATCCGGCAGCGAAAATTGCCCCTATAATTGTGTTATCACTTGAGCCGAGTGTCAAACACAGAGTATTATCAATTAATATAAGTTTAACCCCAGTCCGGAAACGCTAACTGTCTGGGTATGTAACTCGGTTTTATGGAAGTTGATTTTCCGCAATTTTTTTCAGACGTATCGGACTATATGTGTCAAAGCCCTTTGGAACACAGTTTGTCTTCCGCACGCAGGGTTTACCTCACTCTGTGAGTATGACGAACACACTGCATATATTATGTACATAAATGAATCCGCGTCTGAAATAAAAGTAATATAATTAGTAAATGAAAGTGTTATATTTATTATTTCAATGTATTACTCGTTATTTAGTTTATGTTTTCATTATTTTTTTTTCTCTCTCTCATTCTTTCTATTTTTATTTTTCGTTTCGATCCATTCTGATCCTCATACACCCATATAAACTATAAGCCTATTTCTGAACTAATTATAGCCTGTCTGTTCCACCGTTCAATTTTCTCAAATCGTTCATTGCTATTGTAGCCTATATAATGATATCTCCTCCTTTGTTCGGAGGTTCCACCGTTCGACATTATTATGCTGTATAAACATTGCACAGCTGTGGGTAATGTATTCAAAGTTAGCTTTCATCTGCCCTGTGGGGGGGGAGCCTCATATGGAAACTATGCAAACTGATTAAAAGCAGATCTAAAAAGAAAAACGCTGCCCATCTCACATGTATCTGGTTTAAGAGAGACAAATACGGATGGGGAACGTTTTTGTAGATCGAGTTTTAATGAGATTGGAAAACCATGCCGGCCATTCGAAGGTTTATATATCTAACTTTGGGGATATTGTGACGGAACTTGCTAATATTGGACATGTTCTCATTTGAAATGATATCAACGAACATGTGATCTGTTTCACACAGATGCCACTATTTTTGACAATGTTACGCTGATGTCATATAACTTTCAGTATCGTCACTTCTGCAGATCGCCATTATTCTGCAATACGACCCCGAAAAATGTTTTCATATTATATAGGTTGACAGATGCCAAAATCCACATATTGCATGTACGGCCACAACAAACCTGTGTTTCTGGTCAAAGACTCACGAAGCCAGTGATGCTGTGACGTGGATTTTTTTATACGTTTCATGACAGCATGTTCATTTTCCAAAACTACTTGTTTTTCCTAACACTTAGCGCAGCATTACAGAAACGTTCCTGGTTTTTGACGCTTACCTTGATAAAGGGAGATAACTTTGGTAAAACTTTCCGGAAGAAAGAGCTGACGAGAACGGGGTCCAGACCACTATTAAAATTTACATTGGCGGTAATGTTAAAAGCTGCTAACGTAATTGCATCTCCCCGATTGATTAATTAAGTCTAGGCTCCCATATTTCGGCAAGAAGTACCTTTATTCAAGTGCTACAACCGGACAGGCTTCTTGACGGGGGTCGCCCATCGGGAATTTTGAGTTATGCGCGCTCGTACAAATGACGTCACAATTTTGGCTTTTTTCTCTGCTTTCAGAAAGCGGTGCACAGGCACCCAAATAGTCCCTCGTAGCAACTCCTTATTAGGCCTTGAGTTAAAATCAAACTCACAGCGGAACCAAACACATATCATACTCCAATCACCCACCACTGGCCTTCAATTATTCCTCGCAACAGAGACTGGAAAAAATATTGAAAACAATTCACTTCTTTGGCAGAGGTTGCCTAAAGGGGGTTAACGGATCGGCACTATTTTTAATAGTGATCTGGAACCAACGGTTCAGAGCGAAGCGCACAGCGACGAGAATTAAATGGCTTTTGGGTTGCACGAGAGAGGGGAGTAAAGTCCATCATATCTGCCATTTTACGCAGAGAAAAAATAAAGACCGCAAAAAATTGTTTATAAGAATATCTGTAACTGTCGAAGACTGACATGTAAGCGATAATGTGCACTAGTGAATGGGAAATATGAGGGGGCAATCTGCCAAGAAGTCATCATCGGACTGGACTATAAATACCCAACGAGTGAAATACACAAGGAAATAGATTATATATACCAGAGGAAATGGGCTATATACCAGAGGACTGTATATATACACGAGGATTGAACTATATTCACATCCACGGACTGGACAATATATACCCAAAACCTGGACCATATATATTCAAGGACTGGACTATGTATACCCAAGGACTGAACTATATATATATACCAAAGAGTTGACTATATATACCGAAGGAATGGACTTTATGTCCCGAAGGCCTGGATTATATGTACAAAGAACTGAAAGATATATACCGAAGGAATGGACTATATATGCCCAAGGACTGAATTATATATATACATGAGGACTGGATTGGACATATATATACCCGACGACTGGACTATATATGTCCAATAACTCGATTATATATATACCCAATGACTTGACTGTATATACCTCTTGAATGGACTAGATATATCCAAGGACTGGACTATATATTTACCCAAGGACGGGATTATTTATACCAAAATTCTGGACTATATATACCCAATGACTGGAATGTATACACCCGTGGACTGGACTATATATACCCAAAGACTGGACTATACATACACGAGGATTCGACTATATATATACCCAAGGGCTGGAATATAGATACTCAAAGATTGGACTAAATTACACCCAAAGACTGAAATGTATATACTCATGGTGCGGGCTATAGATACACAAGGACTGGACTAAATATATCAAGGAATGGACAATATATACCGAAGGAGTGGACTATATATGACCCAGGACTGGACTATATGAACCAAGGATTCGACCATATATACCCAAGGACTGTACTACATATGTCTACCGGTGGAATGGACTAAATATACCCAAGGACTGGGATAACTTATACCCAACGCCTGAACTGTATATACCCATGGACTGGATTATGTGAACCCAAGGACTGACTATATATACCAAGAACTGGGCTATATATACCGAAGTAAAGGACTACATACAGGCAAGGACTGGACAATATATACCAGATGATTGGATTATACATACCGATGGAATGAATTATATATAACCGAGGGCTGGATTACATATACCCAAGGACTCGAGTATATATACCCGAGGACTGGACTATATATACCCAAGGACTGTACTATATATACACAATGACTGGATTGTATGTACCTCTGTACTGGTCTATATATACACCCAGGGACTGGACTAGTATAGTGAAAATGGATTATATATACCCAAAAGACTGAACTGTATACACCCGGGTTGTATTATGTATACTCAAAGACTGAACTATATGTACCAGGGACTGGACTAAAATCCGAAGGAATGAACTTTATATACCCGAAGACTGGACTATGTATACCTGACGTCTGGACTATATATACCCAAGGACTGGGCTAATTTACAATAACGACTGACCTGTATATACACATGGACTGGACTATATGTAATCAAGGACTGGATTATATATACCAAGGACTGGGCTATATATACCGAGGGAATGGACCATATATGCCCAAGAACTGGACTATATATACCTGAGGACTGGTCTATATACTCAAGGATTGGACAATATATTCCCGATGATTGAACTATATATACCAATGGACTGAATTATATATACCCGAAGACTGGACTAAATATACCCAAGGACTGGACTAAATTACACCCAACATTGAGCTATAAATACCCCTGGACTGGGCTATAGATACACAAGGAATGAACTATATACATCCAATGATTGGACTATATATACCAAGAAATGGACTAAATATACCCAAGGAATGAACTATATACACCCAAGGACTGGACTATATATGCCAAGGACTGGACTGTGTATACCCAACGACAGGACTATGTATACCCAAGGACTGGACTATATATACGGAAAGAATAGACTATATATGCCGGAGGACAGGACTTTCTCCAAAATGCCTCAATAGTTTTCTGGAACAACGCTGAATGGAAAAATCTAATAAAAATGAGGGGTAACCATGCTTCTCTCCAAGAAAGTAGGATGCCAACACCCGCTACTTCGTTGAATGTCGTATAACCTCAAAATTTAGTAAACACGTTATCCAATTCAAAAATCCTCTCACTACTGTTCTCTTAAATGCTTACGTTTTCCTTTTTTGGTAAATTTCCTTCAAATATCGCTATTTTGGTAGATACGCAGAAACATGCCCAGTATAGACGTTAAATGGAATTTGTCTGGAATCTTCTTAAGCAATTTGAATTTTATCTATGATATTATAGGATACGGGGATTGGGTTAATACGTGCAAAATATAATGACCCTGAAATTTTAACAGTGTGAAGGCATACGGTTTCAATTATTACTTTCATGAGCAAAGAACTATACAGCAGTGTTTCTGATGGAGAAGGTGTGGGGTGAGAATGAAAATAGGTTGAGATAACTGAGAGGGGATGTAGACCTGTGAAAGATGGTAATACGCCAACATCTCTATTAGGTTTGACATTTTGTCAAACGTACTAAACGTACTAAATATTTACGTATGTTTCTTACACAAGATCCCATCCAAAAAGTATACTTTCTTCATCGTCTGTCGTCAAAAGAAGGGCACCCTGACCTTTGCTTGGCAAATTTTCTCGTGAGACTGACATGGATTTTGAAAGAAGCAGACGATTACTCAACAGTCTTGGCGGGAATCCACCTAAACTTAATTTACCGGGGAGCGGAAACGTTTATAGCAGACACAGTCGGCTAAGATATATTATTACAGCATTCACCTTGTCACATGCAAATGATGCTACATTGTGAGCTCCACGCCGACTGGAACATCTCCATTCGACACTCCTCGACATATTCAGCGCAATATGATCACTCGAATAACAGGGACTTCATGTCGCCTTCATGCTGTGATGACATCACCAGGCCATGGACTTCATTTTGTCTTCATGCTGTGGCGGTGTCACCAGGACATGACCATTTTGTCTACATGCTGTGGTGACGTCACCAGGACATGGACTCTGTTTTGTCTTCATGCTGTGGGGACGTCACCAGGACATGGACTCCATTTTGTCTTCATGCTGCGGGAATGTCATCAGGAGATGGACTCCATTTTGTCTTCATGCTGTGGGGATGACATGGACTCCAAGTTGCCTTCATGCTGTAATGGTGTCACAAGGATATGGTCTCCATTTTGTCTTCATACTGTGTGACGTCACCACGACATGGACTCCATTTTGTCTTCATGATGTGATGTCACCAGGACATGGACTCCATTTTCTTTTCAAGCTGTAATGACGTCACCAGGATATGACCTCCATTTTGTCTTCATGATGTGGTGACGTCACCAGGAAATGGACTACTTTTTGTCTTCATGCTGTAATGATTTCACCAGGATATGGACTGCGTCTTGTCTCCATGCTGTGGGGACGTCACCAAGACATGTACTCCATATTGTTTTCTTGCTGTGGTCACGTCACCAGGACATGTACTCCATATTGTTTTCCCACTGTGGTCACGTCACCAGGACATGGCATCCATATTGTTTTCCTGCTGCGAAGACGTCACCAGGTGACATTACCACAGCATGAAGACAAAATGGAGTCCATGTGCTGGAGACGTCCTCACAGCATGAAGACATGAAGACATGGACTACATATTGGCCTTCATGCTGTAATGACGTCACCAGAACATTTACTCCACATTATTTTCCTGCTGTGGTGACGTCACCGGGACATGGACTCCATATTATTTTCCTAAACGTCACCAGGACGTACTCCATATTGCTTTCCTGTTGTGGTGACGTCACCAGGACATGGACTCTATATTGTTTTCCTGCTGTTGTGACGTCACTAGGACATGTACTCCAATTCTTTTCCTGCTATGGTCACATCACCAAGATTTCCTGCTGTGGTGACATCACCAGGACATGGACTCCATATTGTTTTCCTGATGTGGTAATGTCACCAGGACATGTACTCCATATTGTTTTCCTGCTGTGGTGACGTCACCGGGACATAGACTCCATATTGTTTCCCTGCTGTGGTGACGTCACCAGGACATGTACTCCATATTGTTTTCCTGCTGTGGTGACGTCACCAGGACATGTACACCATATTGTTTTCCTGCTGTGGGGACGTCACCAGGACATGCACTCCATTTTGTCATCATGCTGTGGGGACGTCACCAGGGCATGATCTTCATTTTGTCGTCATGCTGTGGTGACGTCACCAGGACATGGAGTCTATTTTGTCCTCATGCTGTGGGGACGTCACCAAGACATTGACTCCATTTTGTCTTCATGCTGTCAGGACGACTCCAGCACATGGACTCCATTTTGTCTTAATGCTGTGGTAATGTTACCAGGAGATGGGATCCATTTGTCTTCATGCTGGGGCGATGTCACCAGGACATGGACTCCATGTCGCCTTCATGCTGTAATGACGTCATCAGGATATGGACTCCATTTTGTCTTCATGCTGTGGAGACGTCACCAGGACATGGACTCCATTTTGTCTTCATGATGTGGTGACGTCACCAGCCCATGGACTCCATTTTGTCTTCAAGCTGTAATGACGTCACCAGGATATGGACTCCATTTTGTCTTCATGGTGTGGTGACGTCATCAGGACATGGACTCCATATTGTTTGCCTGCTGTGATGACGTCACCAGGACATGGACTCCATATTGTTTTCCTGCTGTGGTGACGTCACTAGGACATGTACTCCATATTGTTTCCTACTATGGTGACGTCACCAGGACATGTACTCCATATTGTTTTCTTGCTGTGGTGACGTCACCAGGACATGGACTCCATAATTTTTCCCGCTATGGTGACGTCACCAGGACATGTACTCCATATTGTTTTCCTGCTGCGGTGACGTCACCAGGACATGGACTATATAGTTTTCCTGTTGTCGTGACATCACCAGGACATGGACTCCACACTGTCTGTATGCTGCTTTGACCTCACTTGAACTATATCACTTCTGCAATTTGAATTCCCTATAGTGGAATCGAGGTTGCCATGGCAATGAGTCGTTGATTTAATTTGACCCCAAAGAACCTTCGCAAGTTGCGACCGAAATCCTTTGATAGAAGTGGTTTGTGGTGGGTCTGCGAAAGTTTGTACGAGTGTTTCAGAAAACCTCACCCAAATGGCCTGTTTAAAATCCATTTTTTTCCACAGATTAGTTTTACATAAACTAGGAGGAAAGTAACTCCGAAAATGTCATTGTGATATAATATTCTATATTTCGGCATTGATCATGCCATCGTCAGGAATACATACATACACTTATGTGGTCCTGACGATGGCATAACCACAGCCGAAATATAGAATATTATATCACAATGACATTTTCGGAGTTACTTTCATCCTAGTAAATGGTCCGTTTGCACGCAAATTTACAAACAATCGCAGAATATATACAGCTCCGAAAGAACTATTTAGTCATATTTTCTGACTTTCTTTAACATATAGTTATATTCAATAGGCATCGTATAGGTAAATCTAGCATGAATTATCGAAGATAATAATCGATTTTGTCCAAAACTCGACCCATGGAATTTTGATTTGAAGTACGCTCTTCTGTGTTGGTGGTGCAATACTCTCGTACTGTCCTCGTTAGGAATTACAACAACAATTCAAAGAACAAAATGTTCCTGTTCGATGGAATATCCTTCAATGTCGATAATAAATGAATTCCAGGTAGTATTTTAATTTGAGGAACAACCGAGAAAGTCTGAATACAACTTTTGCGCAAGGGTAGCAAGATTACAAGCGTCTAGTCCGTCATTCATAACTCAACCGTCGTCCATCAAAGAATATCCGCGTCCATAATCCAAAGACATATTCCATATAACAGTATTAGCACCAAATTCAAAATGGACAATCATAGTATACATAAACATAGGCTAGTTCCCTGCAAGAGAGAAGCGGTCAACAGTTTTCAATGATGCCGACAAGACATCATGATGTTCCAAAAATATCAAATCCGTATCGCTGATCAGTATTCTTAATCCATAATAATCGTTGTAAAGTCGTCATCTAGAGACTGATGTATCTCAGTCACGCTTTGATTGTGACTGTTCATATGAACACCGTGAGGAGCTTGAAGTACAAGGGTTCATACGGCCCCAGAGGCTCACCTCTCTCGTAAATCTGCGATCAAACACACGAAGATTCGCATGAAAGAAGACTTTGTGAAACACTCTATTTATTTGCGAATGATCGTACGGATGGTTTGTGACCGACTTTCATGGTGCGAAACCTATGTGAAACAAGGCACTTGCGTTTTATATGATTGTCATGCTACATATCTCCTAGTTTAAATCGGTTCCAGTCGTAGATTTCCACCCGGAAGTTCCGAATTCATTCGGAATGTTCTCAGGGCAAATCAAGTTTTAGCATGAGATTCCTGTAAATCGCCAGATGTGGTGCGACAGAAAAGCCGATTCACTCAAGATGAATCATGAAAATCACTACACAGCAATGTCTGGTTTGGGTCAAATTAATTCGATAACCTGCAGTCGAAACCCTTATTTTCCCCATTATTGAATGTATATGTACGATATTCTATTCTATATGCATCCCGCAAAACGAAAGATAAAAATAGAAAATGGTGATATATAAAAACGTTGTCATCTTGGCGCCAATATGACATTCAAAAATCTGCTAGGGGATCGTGTGGAAGGTATAATTTGGTGATTTAGTTTGCTCTACCTTTAAAAGCTTTCAGCAGTTCATACATCTCGAGAAAACGGCCACTCACTATATAAATCAACATTGAAGATGTCATGTTCACCCTTGAGAAAAAGACAAAAATACGAAAAGTATGAAAAGACAAATCTTAGACGATACCTGCAGGACAATGTTCAACTTCATGTATTCATTAGCAATTTTCCGATTACAACAGGAAAAAACTCTAACAAAATCCGCACTGATCGACAAATAGATCTGCTACAGACATTTGTATGCAAATGACATGCGAGATTTAATTTGATTAGGCTCGCGCAGATGTATGTGGTTTCTCTCAACGTTTCCTGCGAAGTCAGGTTCTAACATCTTCATTATCATTAGACTAGAGGTCGACAGACTCAGCATTAGTGCACCCGTCATAATATTTACTACACTATTACTGGGGGCATATGTACTAGCGATTATCGTCTGCTCGTGATAAGGCTACTTCAACACATCATTCCAGCAGACGGGCGTACGACTGGTGTACACATTTCAAAAGAAGCAGACGATAAGTCAAACCAACTTGGCGGGAATCCATCAAAACATAATTGACTGCTACTGCTGCGCTTAACAAACAGGGGGCCACCGCTCGTCATCATAACCTTATCTATCCGCCGCAGTGTTGATAGAACCTTGCTTTCATTGTTTCCTTAACTTTCTGATAGATGAAAGCAAACAGAAATGAAGAACAAGAACGTGCAAACAATCATATGTCTACGAAGCGTAAATGATATACTTACGGAACTTTTAGATGCAGTAGCAACTCTCACGGTGGGAAAACGACTTGCGCTCTATTGTATTCTTGGATATGATATAGTCAATCCTTTTTGGAAATTTTTGGCGGGGGGTAAGACTTTCGGGTAAAGACGGTTGATTTAAGTTTGGGAAATATATTGTATCATTGCTGTTGTTGAAATGTGTCTGTTAAAATATCTCATTAGAACCTTCTAATGTCTTCGTTTGCTCTATTTTATCTTATTGTGTTTTTTTTTGTACTTTTGAGATATATGAATCAATCCAATATTTGAATGGTATATTTTTCGCTTCAGATTAATTTAATTCAGAAAATAAAAAACTCCGTATAACTCGTAGTTTGGAATCTGGGACACAATCTGTAGAAGACCACACATACTCTTTAACCGCAACATGACAGCTAAATCATTAACTCGATCTCAAAAGAGAACTGCACAGAACAGATTGTTTTCCAGCTGGACAGTGTTTTTAACTTGTTCTCTTACCCAATGTTTATCCAAACTGATATTCTATGTTTAGCTCAGTGTTTTGCTTCAAAATGCACTCCGTGCTGATTATACGCTTACCTTTGTATGTTTATGTCGGATCATGGGTTCGAGGTTTAAGATAACTTCTTCCTGTTAGCGTCACATAAATTTAACATCTAACCAAAGTATTATTGCTCCAATGATACTTTAAAAAAGTTTTCTCCATACATGATCTATAATTTCATAGTTGCTCTTCTATTACGTACATGTACGTCTCTTCTGATTACCTCCAACCCACACCAAACAAAACACATGGATGTCTGATGTCACTTTTGGTTACCCCCGTCAACACCATATCAGTAGACCCGTACACATGTATGTCTGACGTCACTTCTGATTACCACGCCCCACCTGAAATCAAAACACATGGATTACAACACATATAAGGGAAGTGGGAAGAGGTGCCGACATACTGACTGCGTCACATGACTTCACAGAATAGTCTTCTGGTAAACCTATTCTAAAGCACATACCAAAATAGTATACAGGGATGTCTGACGTCACCTCTGATTAACACCGCCCCACCCCAAAGTAATACTCATGGATGTCTGACGTCACTTCTGATTACCCTCACTCCAAAGCAATGCATAGTTATGATTGACATCACTTCTGATTTCTCCAAACAACCCCACCCCACCCCAAAGCAATACGCGTGGATGATTGACTTCATTTCTGATTACCCCCGCGCGACTCAAATCAATAAACAAGGCTAACTGATGCTAACTGCTAACTCCATGTCGCCTTCATGCTGTAATGACGTCATCAGGATATGGACTCCATTTTGTCTTCATGCTGTGGAGACGTCACCAGGACATGTACACCATATTGTTTTCTCACTGTGGTCACGTCACCAGGACATGGCATCCATATTGTTTTCCTGCTGCGGAGACGTCACCAGGTGACATTACCACAGCATGAAGACAAAATGGAGTCCATGTGTTGGAGACGTCCTCACAGCATGAAGACATGAAGACATGGACTACATATTGGCCTTCATGCTGTAATGACGTCACCAGAACATTTATTCCACATTATTTTCCTGCTGTGATGACGTCACCGGGACATGGACTCCATATTATTTTCCTAAACGTCACCAGGACGTACTCCATATTGCTTTCCTGTTGTGGTGACGTCACCAGGACATGGACTCCAATTGTTTTCCTGCTATGGTCACATCACCAAGATTTCCTGCTGTGGTGACATCACCAGGACATGGACTCCATATTGTTTTCCTGATGTGGTAATGTCGCCAGGACATGTACTCCATATTGTTTTCCTGCTGTGGTGACGTCACCGGGACATAGACTCCATATTCTTTCCCTGCTGTGGTGACGTCACCAGGACATGTACTCTATATTGTTTTCCTGCTGTGGTGACGTCACCAGGACATGTACACCATATTGTTTTCCTGCTGTGGGGACGTCACCAGGACATGCACTCCGTTTTGTCATCATGCTGTGGGGACGTCACCAGGGCATGATCTTCATTTTATCGTCATGCTGTGGTGACGTCACCATGGAGTCTATTTTGTCCTCATGCTGTGGGGACGTCACCAAGACATTGACTCCATTTTGTCTTCATGCTGTCAGGACGACTCCAGCACATGGACTCCATTTTGTCTTAATGCTGTGGTAATGTTACCAGGAGATGGGATCCATTTGTCTTCATGCTGGGGCGATGTCACCAGGACATGGACTCCATGTCGCCTTCATGCTGTAATGACGTCATCAGGATATGGACTCCATTTTGTCTTCATGCTGTGGAGACGTCACCAGGACATGGACTCCATTTTGTCTTCATGATGTGGTGACGTCACCAGCCCATGGACTCCATTTTGTCTTCAAGCTGTAATGACGTCACCAGGATATGGACTCCATTTTGTCTTCATGGTGTGGTGACGTCATCAGGACATGGACTCCTTTTTGTCTTCATGCTGTTATGATGTCACCAGGATATGGACTCCATTTTGCCTTCATGCTGTGGGACGTCACCAGGACATGGACTCCATTTTATCTTCATGATGTGGTGACATCACCAGGACATGGACTACTTTTTGTCTTCATGCTCTGGTGACGTCACCAGGACATGTACGCCATATTGTTTTCCTGCTGTGGTGACGTCACCAGGACATGAACCCCATATTGTTTTCCTGCTGTGGTGACGTCACTAGGACATGTACTCCATATTGTTTTCCTGCTATGGTGACGTCACCAGGACATGGATTCCATATTGTTTTCCTGCTGTGGTGACGTCACCAGGACATGCACTCTATATTACCTTCCTCGTCTGGTGATGTCACCAGGACATGGACTTCATATTGTTTTTCTGCTGTGGTGCCGTCACTATGACATGTACTTCATATTTTTCCCTGCTGTGTTGACGTCATCAGGACATGGACTCCATATTGTTTTCCTGTTGTGGTGACCTCACCAGCACATGGACTCCATATTGTTTTCCTGCTGTGGTGACGTCACCAAAACATGTACTCCATATTGTTTTCCTACTGTGGTGACGTCACCAGGACATGGCCTCCATATTGTTTTCCTGTTGTGGGGACGTCACCAGGTGACATTACCACAGCACGAAGACAAAATGGAGTCCATGTGCTGGAGACGTCTCCAGAGCATGAAGATCTGAAGACATGGACTCCATATTGGACTCCATATTGCCTTCATGCTGTAATGACGTCACCAGGACATGTACTCCATATTGTTTTCCTGCTGTGGTGAGGCCACCAGGACATGGACTCCATATTATTTTCCTGCTGTGGAGACGTCACCAGGACATGTACTCCATCGTCACCAGGACATGGACTCCATATTGTTTGCCTGCTGTGATGACGTCGCCAGGACATGGACTCCATATTGTTTTCCTGCTGTGGTGACGTCACTAGGACATGTACTCCATATTGTTTCCTACTATGGTGACGTCACCAGGACATGTACTCCATATTGTTTTCTTGCTGTGGTGACGTCACCAGGACATGACTCCATAATTTTTCCCGCTATGGTGACGTCACCAGGACATGTACTCCATATTGTTTTCCTGCTGTGGTGACGTCACAATGACATGAACTCATTATTGTTTTCCTGCTGTGGTGACGTCACCAGGACATGTACTCCATATTGTTTTCCTGCTGTGGTGACGTCACCAGGACATGTACTCCATATTGTTTTCCTGCTGTGGTGACGTCACCAGGACATGGACTATATAGTTTTCCTGTTGTCGTGACATCACCAGGACATGGACTCCACACTGTCTGTATGCTGCTTTGACCTCACTTGAACTATATCACTTCTGCAATTTGAATTCCCT
The DNA here is from genome assembly GCA_036873755.1 of Hanleya hanleyi. Lineage (NCBI taxonomy): Eukaryota > Metazoa > Mollusca > Polyplacophora > Lepidopleurida > Hanleyidae > Hanleya > Hanleya hanleyi. The sequence continues at coordinate 26,654 of JAVTVY010037116.1, read as the reverse complement.
ATAGTGGAATCGAGGTTGCCATGGCAATGAGTCGTTGATTTAATTTGACCCCAAAGAGCCTTCGCAAGTTGCGACCGAAATCCTTTGATAGAAGTGGTTTGTGGTGGGTCTGCGAAAGTTTGTACGAGTGTTTCAGAAAACCTCACCCAAATGGCCTGTTTAAAATCCATTTTTTCCACAGATTAGTTTTACATAAACTAGGAGGAAAGTAACTCCGAAAATGTCATTGTGATATAATATTCTATATTTCGGCATTGATCATGCCATCGTCAGGAATACATACATACACTTATGTGGTCGTGACGATGGCATAACCACAGCTGAAATATAGAATATTATATCACAATGACATTTTCGGAGTTACTTTCATCCTAGTAAATGGTCCGTTTGCACGCAAATTTACAAACAATCGCAGAATATATACAGCTCCGAAATAACTATTTAGTCATATTTTCTGACTTTCTTTAACATATAGTTATATTCAATAGGCATCGTATAGGTAAATCTAGCATGAATTATCGAAGATAATAATCGATTTTGTCCAAAACTCGACCCATGGAATTTTGATTTGAAGTACGCTCTTCTGTGTTGGTGGCGCAATACTCTCGTACTGTCCTCGTTAGGAATTACAACAACAATTCAAAGAACAAAATGTTCCTGTTCGATGGAATATCCTTCAAGGTCGATAATAAATGAATTTCAGGTAGTATTTTAGTTTGAGGAACAACCGAGAAAGTCTGAATACAACTTTTGCGCAAGGGTAGCAAGATTACAAGCGTCTAGTCCGTCATTCATAACTCAACCGTCGTCCATCAAAGAATACCCGCGTCCATAATCCAAAGACATATTCCATATAACAGAATTAGCACCAAATTCAAAGTGGACAATCATACTATACATAAACATAGGCTAGTTCCCTGCAACAGAGAAGCGGTCAACAGTTTTCAATGATGCCGACAAGACATCATGATGTTCCAAAAATATCAAATCCGTATCGCTGATCAGTATTCTTAATCCATAATAATCGTTGTAAAGTCGTCATCTAGAGACTGATGTATCTCAGTCACGCTTTGATTGTGACTGTTCATATGAGCACCGTGAGGAGCTTGAAGTACAAGGGTTCATACGGCCCCAGAGGCTCACCTCTATTTGCGAATGATCGTACGGATGGTTTGTGACATGGTGCGAAACCTATGTGAAACAAGGCACTTGTGTTTTATATGATTGTCATGCTACATATCTCCTAGTTTAAATCGGTTCCAGTCGTAGATTTCCACCCGGAAGTTCCGAATTCATTCGGAATGTTCTCGGGGCAAATCAAGTTTTAGCATGAGATTCCTGTAAATCGCCAGATGTGGTGCGACAGAAAAGCCGATTCACTCAAGATGAATCATGAAAATCACTACACAGCAATGTCCGGTTTGGGTCAAATTAATTCGATAACCTGCAGTCGAAACCCTTATTTTCCCCATTATTGAATGTATATGTACGATATTCTATTCTATATGCATCCCGCAAAACGAAAGATAAAAATAGAAAACGGGGATATATTAAAACGTTGTCATCTTGGCGCCAATATGACATTCAAAAATCTGCTAGGGGATCGTGTGGAAGGTATAATTTGGTGATTTAGTTTGCTCTACCTTTAAAAGCTTTCAGCAGTTCATACATCTCGAGAAAACGGCCACTCACTATATAAATCAACATTGAAGTTGTCATGTTCACCCTTGAGAAAAAGACAAAAATACGAAAAGTATGAAAAGACAAATCTTAGACGATACCTGCAGGACAATGTTCAACTTCATGTATTCATTAGCAATTTTCCGATTACAACAGGAAAAAACTCTAACAAAATCCGCACTGATCGACAAATAGATCTGCTACAGACATTTGTATGCAAATGACATGCGAGATTTAATTTGATTAGGCTTGCGCAGATGTATGTGGTTTCTCTCAACGTTTCCTGCGAAGTCAGGTTCTAACATCTTCATTATCATTAGACTAGAGGTCGACAGACTCAGCATTAGTGCACCCGTCATAATATTTACTACACTATTACTGGGGGCATATGTACTAGCGATTATCGTCTGCTCGTGATAAGGCTACTTCAACACATCATTCCAGCAGACGGGCGTACGACTGGTGTACACATTTCAAAAGAAGCAGACGATAAGTCAAACCAACTTGGCGGGAATCCATCAAAACATAATTGACTGCTACTGCTGCGCTTAACAAACAGGGGGCCACCGCTCGTCATCATAACCTTATCTATCCGCCGCAGTGTTGATAGAACCTTGCTTTCATTGTTTCCTTAACTTTCTGATAGATGAAAGCAAACAGAAATGAAGAACAAGAACGTGCAAACAATCATATGTCTACGAAGCGTAAATGATATACTTACGGAACTTTTAGATGCAGTAGCAACTCTCACGGTGGGAAAACGACTTGCGCTCTATTGTATTCTTGGATATGATATAGTCAATCCTTTTTGGAAATTTTTGGCGGGGGGTAAGACTTTCGGGTAAAGACGGTTGATTTAAGTTTGGGAAATATATTGTATCATTGCTGTTGTTGAAATGTGTCTGTTAAAATATCTCATTAGAACCTTCTAATGTCTTCGTTTGCTCTATTTTATCTTATTGTGTTTTTTTTGTACTTTTGAGATATATGAATCAATCCAATAATTGAATGGTATATTTTTCGCTTCAGATTAATTTAATTCAGAAAATAAAAAACTCCGTATAACTCGTAGTTTGGAATCTGGGACACCATCTGTAGAAGACCACACATACTCTTTAACCACAACATGACAGCTAAATCATTAACTCGATCTCAAAAGAGAACTGCACAGAACAGATTGTTTTCCAGCTGGACAGTGTTTTTAACTTGTTCTCTTACCCAATGTTTATCCAAACTGATATTCTATGTTTAGCTCAGTGTTTTGCTTCAAAATGCACTCCGTGCTGATTATACGCTTACCTTTGTATGTTTATGTCGGATCATGGGTTCGAGGTTTAAGATAACTTCTTCCTGTTAGCGTCACATAAATTTAACATCTAACCAAAGTATTATTGCTCCAATGATACTTTAAAAAAGTTTTCTCCATACATGATCTATAATTTCATAGTTGCTCTTCTATTACGTACATGTACGTCTCTTCTGATTACCTCCAACCCACACCAAACAAAACACATGGATGTCTGATGTCACTTTTGGTTACCCCCGTCAACACCATATCAGTAGACCCGTACACATGTATGTCTGACGTCACTTCTGATTACCACGCCCCACCTGAAATCAAAACACATGGATGACTAACGTAACTTCTGTTTACCACCACCCCATCCCAAAGTAGTATACAGGGATGTCTGACGTCACCTGTGATTAACACCGCCCCACCCCAAAGTAATACTCATGGATGTCTGACGTCACTTCTGATTACCCTCACTCCAAAGCAATGCACAGTTATGATTGACATCACTTCTGATTTCTCCAAACAACCCCACCCCACCCCAAAGCAATACGCGTGGATGATTGACTTCATTTCTGATTACCCCCGCCCGACTCAAATCAATAAACAAGGCTAACTGATGCCCTATCTGATTACCCCACCCCTCCCCGAAACAATACGCATCATGGATAACTGACGTCACTTCGAATTACCTCCGTGACACATCGCCCCATCCCAAAGCAATACACATAAATGACTGCTGTTACTGCTGATGTCCAACGCCACACCCAAAACAAAACACATGGACAACTGATTTCATTTCTGATTACCCCCGCCCCAACCCAAAACAATACACATGGAGGACTAACATCACTTCTGATTATTTTTTATTTTCAGTCATTTTGAATAAAATCATTGATACTCGATAATACATTACTCAGATGACATTAATTAAATCGAATTGCTCTTCTGGGGTTTGAACTGATCAAAACATCAAGTGATTAGCGACTTATACAATGCACGCAACACCTCAGGCAAAGGTCCTGAAACTTTTCGAATAGGGGAAATTTGTGTTTTGTGGCTTTATATTGTTGTGAATTAAACGCAACATTAATAGGGTGGTGGATAAAAAGTCACGTGATCCCACAGGCAAATATACTGACTGTATATTTTCAAAACAAACACTAATCCCTGTGATGATTTGTATCCCAACCACGCTTGTATTGTAGCTATAGGAACTATGAAGTCACCACACTAGAGCTTGAGCGACACAAATATTTCAGGGCGATAGTGTAGCCATATCATAAGCCATAAATCATCTGATAGAACATGGTGAACTACATGGCCGCGAGATAGGACTATACATAGAATTTTATTCGAATATGACTAAATTTGATGTCATAACAATTTACTGGAAATAACTTGGAAATAGACGAACACAATGTGAAAAAATAAAGTTTTATGCATACGAAAAGAGCGAACCTGGTGAGCCCCACTTGTGTTTGTGTTTATAGTGTTTCGGGTGTTATCTAAAAATTCAAGTAAAAATCTATATGTATTTCTATAAAAAAATAATTGTTTTTTTTTGGTGGTTATTTCTCTCCATTTCCCTATAATTTGTGTGTTCACCCGGGACCAGGGGCTTTCATGTTCATGAGCACCCATGTGATACGTAGGTAACATATTGAATTCAACAGAAAATGATTTACAACTTAATAAGTAGAAATATTCAATTTTTAATGTAGTTCTCGTTTATGTTAATTGAAGTTTACCTGTTAATTTCGTTAGATTATTTCAAGTCAAAGACAGGTGAAAATTGCAGATGTGAACGAGTAGAACTGTGAGACAAATGTAGAGCCAAATGAATAAATTATTAAACTTGTAAAAATATGACGCAATGTGAATTCATTTGGTAACAGAAGGGCGCTTGTTGACATGTTGCAATCTGCCACCTAATTCGGAAAGCGTTTTATCTCCCTTGTTCCAACAGGGGCGTATTGGTGCAGAAAACTTCCGGTAGGTTCCAAAGACCCTCACAATTAGTTTTAGTAATTAAATAGTCTATTTTTCAAGAAAATTAGCTTTATAATGTACACGTATACAAGATCTATTGGTTCATATAGAAAATATAAACAAAATAGTTTTTTAAAAAAAAGATTCAAGAATAGTTGATCAATATATTATTCCAAATAATTGCGGGTGCATTTGGTAAAAGCGAAATCGAGGCGACTACTTCCCGGAAGCAGATTCTACTACCTCTAATGTTCAAGAGCGGCAGTTAGTCAGGGGGAGATCAGACACTTTCTGGAAAGGGCTATACAAGCAAGTCAGGCGGTGTTCAAATGGTGGGTGTTTACACTGTCAATCTGTGGGTAGACCAAGAGGCATACCATTCAATAGAATTCTGAATTAATTACAGAAAAAAAATTGGAAAGTATGTCATATTTTTATATGTTATATATTGTTATGTCAATCTTATATAAATGTACTTGTGATCGAGGCCATCCAGAGATTCGTAGACCTGTGCACGAAATTTGTCAGATTAAGTGCTGGTGTTTCTCCCTACTGGATTCAGTGTGTGTCTATGTATACAAGTTACTGTTTGCTCTTGTACGTTAAAATACACGTGTCGATCAAAAACTTCCAGTTTGTCATCATTCACCATTTTTTTTCTTCAGTTTTACCGATCTAATGCATAGCATGACCACTGATTGTTATTTCAGGTATCTGATATGCATAACAGTGGTAATTTACATAGAAAATACATAGACAATACTCAGAAAATCCTATATGATAGAACATAGGTGTCGGTCTCCATCTTAAGGTACCAGTATCTCTAGCAGCCAGGCTTCAAACCTCCGAGACATTTTTTTCACCAAACTACAGGTACTAAAATACCTTATTCACTCTCTGTGTTGGTAAAAGAAAAATTATGAAAAAGTATTTCTTTATTCGAAACCAATAATATTGAAAAGTAGGTAAAATTTAGATTGAGTTATAAATCGCTTAACTTGAATGAAAAACTACCGGTCGTAAATTGAAGAACTTCACTCCGCGGTAGTTTTTGGGCGTTTTCTCCGTTAATTATTTTATCAGATTATTCAGATTTGGCCTTCTGATAACTCCTATGCTATTTTGCATAAATTCAATAAATTTGGACACAGTGTCATATTTGTATAGAACTAAACAAGAAAATCTCATTTTTTCCAAGTTTGCTTCCATTCTAACGATTTCTGTATTTTAGGTGGAGAGGGTAGCATTTTTGGATATTTTTTATTTATTGAACTTTGACCTGTTATGAAATCATTATCAGAACAAAATTTCAAAACACCATGCAATTAATTTTGCTGGAAAAGAATCTCAACGTTAAAATATCTTTGAAGAAACTTTAGAAATCGTTAGCGAGGACACTTGATGGTTACCAATTGTCAGCAACCGCTCTATCTTCGTTCAAATAATTCAGTTGTAGTGACCAAGGAACAAAATGACCACTAATATTCACTCGAAACGAATAGCTTTCAGAAAATATATAACACGTTTTGGTGAAATAATGTATTGCGATTTAATTGAGCAAAAAACTCATACGGTCTTTATCGCCAGGGCTACTGGAATCTTAAAACAGGACAGTAATTTAGGAAATTCATGCAGTTAAATTCGAATAAACGTCGACTGATGCTATATTGTACAATACCGGTACCATATGCATACTGCGTCCACAGCGTCCGCACAGGAAACACAGTGAGAGCCTTGCAACTTCGTGTTGGTACAGACTCATAAGGCCTCGAAAGTTTTATATCTAGGATTATTATACATTATGTCCTTCGATCCAATCAAATCATTTCAATCGCACCACGTTTACGTACAGTACCCAAAGTCATATTGGATCCCAAAATGCCGTATTGAATTCATATTGTACACTTTCTAAGGGAGATAACTCTTTTTGTTATGACGCCAAAATGAAGCTACAAAAGTTGAAAACCTTCTATTTTCTCGCTCGATCATCCAGGAAACTTCGATATAAATATAAATCTACATCCAAAGTAACATTACCGCGTCAGTCAAATTTGTCTCAAACGAAGTTCGGAAGTAGAGACTTATAATAGATTTACATGATATTTGCAGAATTACAGATTTTCGAGTCTACATGTATTGAATTCTAGGAATTCACGGGTCCTAAAATGAATTTATTGTTATAGTTGGATATATTAATGTTATGTTGTTTTATCTAACAAAAGTGTTGATTGAAACATAAATAGAAAACCAATGACTTATAATTTAGTTTAATCTGCCGATGACCTATTCCATATTGTACAATGCACTGTATAATAACCTAATAAAATTGGAACCTTAGAACAGGAGTGCAGTTTAAGAAGTTGCTTCAGTTGATTTCGAATAAATGCCGCTTGATACGATATCGATATTGTACAATACCATATGAACTATGCGTACTATGACAACCCCCGCCCAGGAAACCTTATTTTAACCCTAACAGGCACCTACCAACTTTCTGCGCTATCTCCGGAACGAACGATTTGAAGTCTTATATCCATACCCACCAGCCACCTCCCTCGCCCCCCCCCCCTTTCCCGAGGATTAGATCATGGGTAAATTCAAAATGGCGGTCATGTGGGATCTTTCTCCACTTTCTTGAAAAAAACTCGTCCACTGATATTGGCACGAAGCTTCCGTCGCGGTTGGCATCATGCCAATGTCAGTGAACGAGTTTATGTGGTCTCTCAAATGGAGACTTATTCTGTCAGATGAGCCAGGCTCTGTGTTGCGTCGCCTTGTTCACCAATTTCACGATGAAAACAGTAGTTAAACGGGGGGAGGGGGACACGTCTGTTTGTGCCTCCAAATTCTAACCGATATCTCAAGATTGGCAGTAACCTGGATAAAAAGACTCGCGAATGTGCCAGAGAACAGGCGAGGCCACTAACAACTGGATCCGCCAAGAGCCAAATCGCATCTGATTTGAGACTCACAGGTATACATTCCTTTACTCCCACAACTACCCACCCCCTGATCAACCTAATTAACCAATTTTCGACGGTAATGACTATCTGTGAGTCGCAAATCAGTGCGAATTGGCAGAAAAATGCAGTTACCCACCCGAACAGGCCAGACCGAAACAAACTTAAGGGTGCAGTCCACAGTAGACCCCTCGTTGCTGGAAATAGACCCTTGGTATAGCCCTTTCGTCCTTCCGAGATGCCAAACCATCCAGAAAACTCATATAAAGGTATATATTTTCTTCATGGTAATGCTCATACCATTAATTCAGCATACAAGCCAGTTATGCAAATTCAACCCGGGATAAATTTTCTTCCCTCGGAACGTACTCCATATTTTCTGGGAAATCTATTAAAATGACCCAAAATAGGCCATATTTCGTTCATTTCCTGGAAAAATCTTGACAATCGATTCTAATAAGATTTCGTCTCAGTGTTCCCCGTCTTGAGGCGGGATAAAAAAGCTATTCTAAATATGGGGTTGACCATTTCGTTTTTTGCCACATATTCCATATGTAACATAACCCTATTTTTAAACGCCTGAAAAACGTACGAACCTGAGGCTGACGAAGGTTGACTTCGTGGCCCGACTCGCCGTATAGCTCAACCGAGCCACCCATCCGCATGTCATTTTGAAGGAATGGTAGTACCCAGAAGCTTGGTACTATAAATACTGGTTACCAAAAAGCGAAGGATAATTATCATGTGATCAGACCCGGACGCTCTGCTGTATTAAAATTTTTGAGAGGGGACCAATAATCCGAAACTATGGACTACTCCCTATATGACTAAGGTGTATTTTATGGAAAAAGTGTTGCTGGCGCATAATAGTCTGCGAAAGAATACGAGTACACTAGTATATCACACTTGCCATATAAGGGCTTTTTCGTTGGATATCCGTTCCTTCCCTTTCCCACAATCCCATCTTTGTTTTGGTGTGTTTTACCATCTGGAGTCGACATTTCGAAATAAAGCCTCAACTATTATCGTAATAGCCATGACGATGGGCTCGCAGCAATTGTCCGAATTATAATCTCACTTTCTAGCTTCTAAACTATATGAGATACGCACGGAATATGTAAAAATAACTGGAATTATGGTCAAATTGATGTTAAATTTGTAGTTTCCTCCGTCTGGTAAATATTTAAAATTCTCTCAGAATCTTCAAAAATAATGGCTAAGACGCAAATAACTGTTACATATTCAGAGTATTTAATAATGTCCGTGAGTTTTACGTTGGGAAATATCATGTTGAGTAATCAAATTGATGTTGGTGTCCGAGATAATGCATTTTAGATGCCATAGTCGCCCTGTCCAAGGGGAGGTAAATCTGTATAGTCCTGCTTGGCAACATCTGTTATCGGCGTGGTTTTTCTATGTTTCACTTGAAAATTTCTACATATTCTGCCCGACATTCGAAAGATATGAAAGCGTACATCAAAATGGTATAAAACTGAACTATTTGAGCGAAAATGACAAAGCAAATGGCTTATTACAAGTCAGCAGAGCGTATCATACGTCAGAGTATATTTTTACTGTACATAAGGTATTGCATATAGGGTGCAGTCCACAGTAGACCCCTCGTTGCTGGAAATAGACCCTTGGTATAGCCCTTTCGTCCTTCCGAGATGCCAAACCATCCAGAAAACTCATATAAAAGTATATATTTTCTTCATGGTAATGCTCATACCATTAATTCAGCATACAAGCCAGTTATGCAAATTCAACCCGGGATAAATATTCTTCCATCGGAACGTACTCCATATTTTCTGAGAAATCTATTAAAATGACCCAAAATACGCCATATTTCGTTCATTTCCTGGAAAAATCTTGACAATCGATTTCAATAAGATTTCGTCTCAGTGTTCCCTGTCTCGAGGCGAGATAAAAAAGCTATTCAAAATATGGGGTCGTATAACCGTATTTTTAAACACCTGAAAAACGTACGAAACTGAGGCTGACGAAGGTTGACTTCGCGGCCCAACTCGCCATATAGCTCAACCAAGCCACCCATCTGCAGATGTCATTTTGAAGGAATGGTAGTACCCAGAAGCTTGGTACTATAAATACTGCTTACCAAAAAGGGAAGGATAATTATCATGTGGTCAGACCCGGACGCTCTGCTGTATTACAATTTTTGAGGGGGACCAATAATCCGAAACTATGGACTACTCCCCATTTGAATACCTATATGCTGTTGATACATTGTGTTGCAAATTTCACATATATATCATTAATGAGAAGTTTAAGCAACTCTATAAACAAAGAAACATCCCATGGATAATAACCCTTATATCTAAAGCCAATAATCCGAAACTATGGACTACTCCCTATATGACTAAGGTGTATTTTATGGAAAAAGTGTTGTTGGCGCATAATAGTCTGCGAGAGAATACAAGTACGCTAGTATATCACACTTGCCATATAAGGGCGTTTTCGTTGGATATCCGTTCCTCCCCTTTCCCCCTACCCCATCTTTGTTTTGGTGTGTTTTACTATCTGAAGTCGACATTTCGAGATAAAACCTCAAATATTATCGTAATAGCCATGAAGAGGAGTTCGCAGCAATTGTCCGAATTATAATCTCACTTTCTAGCTTCTAAACCATATAAGATAGGCACGGAATATGTAAAAATAACTGGAATTATGGTCAAATTGATGTTAAATTTGTAGTTTCCTCCGTCTGATAAATATCGAAAATTCTCTCAGAATCTTGAAAAATAATGGCTAAGACGCAAATAACTGTTACCTATTCAGAGTATTTAATATTGTCCGTGAGGTTTACGTTGGGAAATAACATGATGAGTAATCAAATTGGTGTTGTTGTCCGAGATAATGCAAGGGGAGGTAAATCTGTATAGCCCTGCTTGGCAACATATGTTATCGGCGTAGTTGTTCTATGTTTCACTTGAAAATTTCTAAATATTCTGCCCGACATTCGAAAGATCTGAAAGCGTACATTAAAATAGTATAAAACTGAGCAATTTGAGCGAAATGACAAGGCAAATGGCTTATTACAAGTCAGCAGAGCGTATCATACGTCAGAGTATATTTTTACTGTATATAAGGTATTGCATATAGGGTGCAGTCCACAGTAGACCCCTCGTTGCTGGAAATAGACCCTTGGTATAGCCCTTCCGTCTTTCTGAGATGCCAAACCATCCAGAAAACTCATATAAAAGTATATATTTTCTTCATGGGAATGCTCATACCATTATATTCAGCATACAAGCCAGTTATGCAAATTCAACCCGGGATAAATTTTCTTCCCTCGAAACGTGATCCATATTTTCTGGGAAATCTATTAAAATGGCCCAAAATACTCCATATTTCGTTCATTTCCTGGAAAAATCTTGACAATCGATTTCAATAAGATTTCGTCTCAGTGTTCCCTGTCTCGAGGCGAGATAAAAAAGCTATTCAAAATATGGGGTCGTATAACCGTATTTTTAAACACCTGAAAAACGTACGAAACTGAGGCTGACGAAGGTTGACTTCGCGGCCCGACTCGCCATATAGCTCAACCAAGCCACCCATCTGCAGATGTCATTTTGAAGGAATGGTAGTACCCAGAAGCTTGGTACTATAAATACTGCTTACCAAAAAGGGAAGGATAATTATCATGTGGTCAGACCCGGACGCTCTGCTGTATTACAATTTTTGAGGGGGACCAATAATCCGAAACTATGGACTGCTCCCCATTTGAATACCTATATGCTGTTGATACATTGTGTTGCAAATTTCACATATATATCATTAATGAGAAGTTTAAGCAACTCTATAAACAAAGAAACATCCCATGGATAATAACCCTTATATCTAAAGCCAAAAATCCGAAACTATGGACTACTCCCTATATGACTAAGGTGTATTTTATGGAAAAAGTGTTGTTGGCGCATAATAGTCTGCGAGAGAATACAAGTACGCTAGTATATCACACTTGCCATATAAGGGCGTTTTCGTTGGATATCCGTTCCTCCCCTTTCCCCCTACCCCATCTTTGTTTTGGTGTGTTTTACTATCTGAAGTCGACATTTCGAGATAAAACCTCAAATATTATCGTAATAGCCATGAAGAGGAGTTCGCAGCAATTGTCCGAATTATAATCTCACTTTCTAGCTTCTAAACCATATAAGATAGGCACGGAATATGTAAAAATAACTGGAATTATGGTCAAATTGATGTTAAATTTGTAGTTTCCTCCGTCTGATAAATATCGAAAATTCTCTCAGAATCTAGAAAAATAATGGCTAAGACGCAAATAACTGTTATCTATTCAGAGTATTTAATATTGTCCGTGAGGTTTACGTTGGGAAATAACATGATGAGTAATCAAATTGGTGTTGTTGTCCGAGATAATGCAAGGGGAGGTAAATCTGTATAGCCCTGCTTGGCAACATATGTTATCGGCGTAGTTGTTCTATGTTTCACTTGAAAATTTCTAAATATTCTGCCCGACATTCGAAAGATCTGAAAGCGTACATTAAAATAGTATAAAACTGAGCAATTTGAGCGAAATGACAAGGCAAATGGCTTATTACAAGTCAGCAGAGCGTATCATACGTCAGAGTATATTTTTACTGTATATAAGGTATTGCATATAGGGTGCAGTCCACAGTAGACCCCTCGTTGCTGGAAATAGACCCTTGGTATAGCCCTTCCGTCTTTCTGAGATGCCAAACCATCCAGAAAACTCATATAAAAGTATATATTTTCTTCATGGGAATGCTCATACCATTATATTCAGCATACAAGCCAGTTATGCAAATTCAACCCGGGATAAATTTTCTTCCCTCGAAACGTGATCCATATTTTCTGGGAAATCTATTAAAATGGCCCAAAATACTCCATATTTCGTTCATTTCCTGGAAAAATCTTGACAATCGATTTCAATAAGATTTCGTCTCAGTGTTCCCTGTCTCGAGGCGAGATAAAAAAGCTATTCAAAATATGGGGTCGTATAACCGTATTTTTAAACACCTGAAAAACGTACGAAACTGAGGCTGACGAAGGTTGACTTCGCGGCCCGACTCGCCATATAGCTCAACCAAGCCACCCATCTGCAGATGTCATTTTGAAGGAATGGTAGTACCCAGAAGCTTGGTACTATAAATACTGCTTACCAAAAAGGGAAGGATAATTATCATGTGGTCAGACCCGGACGCTCTGCTGTATTACAATTTTTGAGGGGGACCAATAATCCGAAACTATGGACTACTCCCCATTTGAATACCTATATGCTGTTGATACATTGTGTTGCAAATTTCACATATATATCATTAATGAGAAGTTTAAGCAACTCTATAAACAAAGAAACATCCCATGGATAATAACCCTTATATCTAAAGCCAATAATCCGAAACTATGGACTACTCCCTATATGACTAAGGTGTATTTTATGGAAAAAGTGTTGTTGGCGCATAATAGTCTGCGAGAGAATACAAGTACGCTAGTATATCACACTTGCCATATAAGGGCGTTTTCGTTGGATATCCGTTCCTCCCCTTTCCCCCTACCCCATCTTTGTTTTGGTGTGTTTTACTATCTGAAGTCGACATTTCGAGATAAAACCTCAAATATTATCGTAATAGCCATGAAGAGGAGTTCGCAGCAATTGTCCGAATTATAATCTCACTTTCTAGCTTCTAAACCATATAAGATAGGCACGGAATATGTAAAAATAACTGGAATTATGGTCAAATTGATGTTAAATTTGTAGTTTCCTCCGTCTGATAAATATCGAAAATTCTCTCAGAATCTTGAAAAATAATGGCTAAGACGCAAATAACTGTTACCTATTCAGAGTATTTAATATTGTCCGTGAGGTTTACGTTGGGAAATAACATGATGAGTAATCAAATTGGTGTTGTTGTCCGAGATAATGCAAGGGGAGGTAAATCTGTATAGCCCTGCTTGACAACATATGTTATCGGCGTAGTTGTTCTATGTTTCACTTGAAAATTTCTAAATATTCTGCCCGACATTCGAAAGATCTGAAAGCGTACATTAAAATAGTATAAAACTGAGCAATTTGAGCGAAATGACAAGGCAAATGGCTTATTACAAGTCAGCAGAGCGTATCATACGTCAGAGTATATTTTTACTGTATATAAGGTATTGCATATAGGGTGCAGTCCACAGTAGACCCCTCGTTGCTGGAAATAGACCCTTGGTATAGCCCTTCCGTCTTTCTGAGATGCCAAACCATCCAGAAAACTCATATAAAAGTATATATTTTCTTCATGGGAATGCTCATACCATTATATTCAGCATACAAGCCAGTTATGCAAATTCAACCCGGGATAAATTTTCTTCCCTCGAAACGTAATCCATATTTTCTGGGAAATCTATTAAAATGGCCCAAAATACTCCATATTTCGTTCATTTCCTGGAAAAATCTTGACAATCGATTTCAATAAGATTTCGTCTCAGTTTTCCCTGTCTCGAGGCGAGATAAAAAAGCTATTTAAAATATGGGGTCGACCAGGCCGTTTTTTGTCACATATTTCATATGTAACATAACCGTATTTTTAAACACCTGAAAAACGTACGAAACTGAGGCTGACGAAGGTTGACTTCGCGGCCCGACTCGCCATATAGCTCAACCAAGCTACCCATCCGCAGATGTCATTTTGAAGGAATGGTAGTACCCAGAAGCTTGGTACTATAAATACTGCTTACCAAAAAGGGAAGGATAATTATCATGTGGTCAGACCCGGACGCTCTGCTGTATTACAATTTTTGAGGGGGGCCAATAATCCGAAACTATGGACTACTCCCCATTTGAATACCTATATGCTGTTGATACATTGTGTTGCAAATTTCACATATATATCATTAATGAGAAGTTTAAGCAACTCTATAAACAAAGAAACATCCCATGGATAATATCCCTTATACCTAAAGCTATACAATGCTTTACCCGGGTGTGACTTTTGACCCCAGAAGTTGCCTTTGACCAGGAAGTGACATCAATCTTGAATTGTAAACCATACCCAACGCAGCACCCCCAGCTTGGGTATGATGTAACATTGGTGAGAATAACCTATATAAAAACTTGTGAAGGTGTTGATCTGTTACGATACGTTAATGCGTTACGGTAGGGCATCAAGGCGTGACGGTAAGGCGTTAAGATAAGGCTTTAAGGCCTGAAGATAAGGCGTTAAGGGGTTAAGATGGAGTCAAGGCGTCACTGTGAAAATGCCATAGGGCAAATATACTGGGTTTCTACTTTCTCTGTTACTAAGGGCAACTGGACTTTTAATACGCTTTCTCTATTACTGATGACGTCACATTAGTTTACCGCACACGGCACAATTAGGAGCACGAATGGGGCACCTTTACCCCAAAACACCCACGTAAAATGCCCGTTCTATAGTACTCCACGGCCGAGCATGTGCAGAATGACATCATTTCCACGACACACCAGTACACACCAGTCCAGTAGGATGCTCTCCCACGAGTGATTCATTATGACACTGCACGCAGCCCATTGGGACCAATATTGATCCATCTCTACCCCAAAACGTCCATTCCAATGCCCCCATTTTCCACTGCGCATGTGCATATGGACGGCATTTTCACTACTCACCAGTTCAGTCGGACCTTCACCTTCAATATGACAACTCATACTACTCAATCGGACCACCGATGATCCACCTGGACAACAAACTGTCGACCTCATGCCTGCCTGCGCACTGCCCATGCGTTCGACAACTTCAGCGAAAGTCACCCAATGGTCACGAGACCCCTTCCATCGTATTCTACAGCGTGAGACAGAGAAAACAAGTACCCACATCCCATAGTAAAATACACAAGAAAAAAAAGATCACCTCTACCCCAATACTCCTACCCCAAACATGCATTCATGCAGATGTCATCCAGAATTGAAATGATTGAGTGAACATTGACCCCTGCGCATGAAGATTCCCGAACATGTTCGGAGGTTTTATTGAAGTAACTGAAGGGGATCTTCGTACCCATTCAGGGGCAGAAAGATAGCTTTCACTCGGACCGCTGTTCACAGGAGACGACGCACTATTAGCTAAGTTATGTTGATACATAGGGCTGTAGATTGCTCGGCAACTCGACAGAAAATTTCAGGGAGTGTACATCTTATCTCGTGCAATAGAAAATCCTCCAGAATTTTCAGAATCAATCGGTAGTGCTCTTGTGTCGGCTGTAAACTCACGCGCTGCTTGAGGGCGGAGTCGACAAAACTGTGATGTCAACTCACTCGAGCTCGTACAGATCAACGCCGTACTCAGTGTAGGACAATTATTGGAATCTGGTATAAATGGTTCTTCATCACATATTCGATCGCGTTCACAGGAAGCCTGTACTTTTTTAGAATGAATGCAAAACATTTTCTCTGCACTGAAATACAGAAATATCGTTCCCTGGGCGTTATTACCCTCTCCCCAACACCCACACCCCTCGTCTGAGAGAATAGACCGGCCCCAGTGGATCTGAACGGGTCTATCAGAAATGAGTAAGTTGGCCACATTTATTCTTTAATTAATACCATTTGTAAATGATGCTTTAGATTATCCTCTAACTGCTGAGATAATGGATGATAGAACGGAATTGCCTGCGGCTTCATCCCAAAACAATAGGCAATTCCGTTTTACCATCCACTATCTGAGCAGAGATAACTAACATTGATTTCTTAAGTATACGCCACCAAAGATTCGAGGACGGTGTAACATTTAATACATTCTTTTCCCCAGATTAGGCAGACGATGGTGCTGTATTTTCTTCCATCTCATGGGTGCCATATCTCTTATACTGGCGGTGGTCCTACAGACAACTTTAGGTAATGCCGAATTAGCGTGCTTATGTTTTACATGACGTATGATAGCTTGTCACACGCTGTGTATTCTACCTACGATATAATGCCCCGAATTCACATGATCTCTCAATGTACAACTTTACATGTTATGAGGGGGATAGCGTGAGGAATATGTGTGAATGTGAAATTTATGTGGAGTGATGGTTAAATTTAGAACTTTCCACGTTGGCTTTATGTATGATTTGTGTGCGACTTCATACCTATCTTAGGATCAAGGTAAGGAGATTTTTGAGAAATATGTTGTACATCTCACCAATTTAATCTATCCACAGTTTTCACAGATTTTTCTTTGATCATTCAAGAGAAAATTGGGAATAATGTGGGAAAATTTTACGTTGAATTTGGGAATATTTTAAGATCAACTAAATTTGAGTCTTAGAATGGAAGAGATCCTTTGGATTCATCTCCAGTTTGAACACACGGAAGAAAATGCTGGCAGATTGACCTAGACTATCATTTCGTAGAAACGAAACCCCGCCACGTCTCATATAAAGGATCCAGTTTTTGCAAAAGAGGATAAAATTTGTGAATCAATTTCCATTAAAAAACATGTGCGTCATAATATGCCGTTGTAGTAGAAATGGATCAAAATGTAACAATATGTTCCACCCAAGAAATCGGCGGGTGCCCCGATTCTGACCGGTTAGCATCAAGAACCGCCTCGATTGCTTTGATGTGGCTCAGAAGTCGGGTACCCTCCATTTTGACAGCTTGACCCGGTGTGAATTTTAAATAATAGTAATAATAATTTCCAAAATCGTGTGGAAATTCTGTGAATTGCGTCTGATTAATTATGAATGCATTTTTTAAATAGTGCAAAATCATCTGCCGTGATCTGCCATTTCATCAGTTCACTTCAGTCAATATCAACCAATTACGTTTCATCTTCACATTTAGTCCGCATAGCTAACGATACCCACTCTGCTATCAGGCTGAGGCAGAGAAACTGGTACCTTATGCCTACATGCCGTATATCATGATTAGCACAACCTGTATCCTCCATTGCAGAGGGCGATACTGCAGAGATGGCAGTCAAAGCTGTGGTCATCCTAGGGAAGTTCTTCATCACCTGCTCCTTTGCTGTGGTATACATATATACACCCGAATTATTTCCAACTAATATTAGGTGAGGCTTTTAATACAACCGTTTCTTCCTCGTCTTTCCAATACATGTCATGATGTGCTGCATTATGTATTTTACAAATTCATATATGCTGTATATTCTGATACGCCATTGCCCTTGCATGATGACAATAGTGGAGAATAGTCAACTGTTAAAATTATCACGATCAAACCATCATGATCAATTCATTTTCCATCTATGACTTTTAACCAATGTCAGCCATAATTTGATCCTGACTTAACCATTCACGACAGTGGGGTATATGCCACCACAGAAAAGTATTGTTTGACCCGTCAGGAAAAGATGGTTACCATAGTGAAATATGATGAGGTTTAATTGAGAAAAGATGGTTGCCCATGGCCATTCGCGGTTGACTGTGGCAAATCCATCAAAAACTTCATTTCTCCAAACAAAACTTGTTTCACGGGGTAGAGAATATCCCCACAGATGCTGGCATGCTGTCATTCTTCAAGATTAAATTTTCTCATCTGTTTCGGAAACGAAAGAATTTCAAATTAAGATATACGTATACTCGAGTCTATGTAACTAGTAACTTGCCCTTGTCAAACTCTATCATCAAATCATTAGTCATTATCTTTCTATATACACACAATTCACAAGATCGCTTCGTTCCTTAAAAAAAGCTAAAAATCATCCACTGAAAAAATATATTGACCATGCTTGCCCACGCCTTACCATGGTTTTCTTTTTGAGCACTCATATTTCTTCCACACAGACAATTACTATCCAAGTTTCATTTTACAGAGGGTGGGAGATTGATAAGTTTGCAAGTTCTAATTTCAAGTATTTTGTCAGAAGTGGCACAAACAGATAACATCGTGTGACAATGGCCGAGATATTTTTTGACACGAGGTTACCCTGCTTGGAAATGGTCAACTTTGACCATAGCAACTGGCCATTTCGTTGAACATGGTCAGACTATGGTCAAATACCCCCGAAAACCTAAATAAAATATAGAGTTGCATTTTGTCTTAATGCTCAAAAAGCGTTCACTTTCGCTCAGCGTCACACTTGGAAGTTAAAACAACTACACGAGCTTTAAGGCACAAATACACAGCATGAACCAATACAGCGAACAGTTCCGAGGGGATAGTGATAAAGAAAACAATCATTGTTATGCCTCCGTTTCTCTTACTCCATTATGAATATGGGCCCTATCGTTCAATCCAGTACATCATTTGTCTAATATTCTAACATGTTAGGCCTATCAGTCACACAGGCGGCTGTCGTATGAGTGTTTTTCTCTCTTTCTTTGAGCCGTGTCTTACATCCGACGCCCACAATCTTCATCTAAACTTTTACAAAACGTACCATTTTGTCATGGTACGATTATCATGGTCTTCCATAGAATATTTGGAGATTTTATTGATCATAATATATAATATAGGACCTCCATTGCATATAAACAAAGTGAAAACAGAGAGATTATTATTTGGATGTGTGTAATTGTTGTCGACACCTCCACAATTATGAATATCAAATGGTTCAACAGAGAGAAAGAATGCATCATTGGTCGAAACATGGACATTTCACATACGCCCCATCGCGAAATTTTATTATCGCCATCCTACGAAGTTTCCACTGCCGATAGTCTTTTGACATTGCGGCGTAAAGGAGAACTCCTCCCTATATTATATGTATCATAAACGTTACAAGAGTTACTCACTGTCAACTTGATTTATTTTCATATGTATTATCTGCCACATATCGTTGAAAATAAGGGAGTGTTTTTGTCATAGCGAAAAACACTGTGGCTGCCTTTTTGTTTTTGCTTCGAAATGCAGCACCACCGCCTGTTCAGCTGAAGTTTCCTCCCTTGTCTTTTGTGCAATTGTTAATTAGAAAGAAGCCATATCGGCAGTACATAGTTTCTGGAGGATATGTATATGCAACATTTTGGATTTCAGTTTAATGGTATTGAGCCCTCTTGCAGACACCTTTACACACCCTCTATAATTTGACTTTATACAGATATAAGTATGCCTTAAAGCTAAGGTATGTATATATTTGTTGAAAGCGTATTTCTTAAGGATTCTAAATGTGTTTACTGTAAATCTGTGGCTTGTTCAGATATTTGAATTTTGACAAATGGTTATTTTAAAAAATGTATTCAACTTATCGTAACTTACTTCATCATTTCCTCCAGGATGCAACTCCAACAGGAAATACGTGTCACAGTTTTGTCAATTTTGGTCTAGTTCTTATTCTATTGACATTTAATTCAACTTCAAAGTTCAAAATTGTGCCTTCTCAATTTTATATAAAGTGATATTCCATTAAATGTCAGTAGGATGATAACTAAGCCAAAATTGATAAAACTGAGACACGGATTTCCTTGGAGTTGTCTTCTACAGGAAACGATGACTTAAGTTACGATAAGTTGAATACTTTTTTTGAAAATAGAATTTCAAAATTTTAAATTAAATTTTAAATCGTTTTTTTAAGCCGAATATCTTCACGACTTAATGTTTTATAGTGAACAAATTTATATATTTGGAATCCTCAAGAAATGCGTTTTCAACAAATATATACATTATCATATAATAGCTATGCGGCCTACTTTCAGCTTGATAAAGCGATTCTATAGGGTGTACAAAAGTGTGTGCAGGAGGGCTCAGTATCCTTAAATTATCACTGCTATCAACAATGATGATATCCTAACCTCGGGTCAATTCCATTGAATCTCCATGTTTCTTCTTCATCCATCATGTTGATGAACACTCAATTTCAGGTCGAGATATTTGAAGTCAGAGAACACAATCAATGAAAAGTTTTTTTTCGAAAAATGTCGGCATTGCATTCATCAGTTTCGTTAGTTCTGAACACTTTCTTACATTTGTACGATTTGTAAAATGTAAATAAATTTCCCAACTGAACTAATTTCTTAATTTAATAATAATAATGATACTTCATTTCATGGGATGCATGCAAAGCAGTTTACAACTAGCCTACTATGATGCCCTCGGCAAAAACTCCTGTACACATTTACATATCAACATCATGCAAGCACATACAAGCTTTGTTGTTTGAGTGGACAACGCAGCTGAAAGAGACTGTCGGACTATAGGACGGAAAACACCCTATATGATATTATATAACTGACAATTATTTTCGTTTATGACCGGATATGGCAAATAATATTACTTAGTTCTGTGAAAGGCCATTCTATATGGCATCCATTAATCTAAAGGAAGTTCCATGATAAACAACGGCGGGTTTTTTATAAGAGCATATACTTCCATTTGACGTGTTCGTAGGACTAATGGATTGTACTATACCGCTCACTTCAGGAATACAGCATACCTATTCGAGGATATTGTATTCGCTCTTTGCATGAATGTTGTGTTGTGCATTTGCATTGCATGGACATAGAATTTGTTGCATGAGATGGAATTATGTGAATTGTTCTTCCAGGGCATCAGGGATGGGCATGGCATCCGTGGCTTCAAGGGTTGGTGGATTAATTGCGCCATTCTCCGCCACA
The DNA here is from genome assembly GCA_036873755.1 of Hanleya hanleyi. Lineage (NCBI taxonomy): Eukaryota > Metazoa > Mollusca > Polyplacophora > Lepidopleurida > Hanleyidae > Hanleya > Hanleya hanleyi. Next base: position 5,213 of record JAVTVY010037116.1, on the reverse strand, counting down.
GTGGTGAGTATATTCATGACTAATAGCGCACTCACTGAACTTCCAGTTCAAACACATAAATTAGGTACATAGGATTACCGCGGTTGACATCCAACAGAAAATAAGTAGATTATAATATATCTAACATATCCTATAATGATTTTGTGTACAGAGCCTATAGAACATATATCCGAACTTATACAATTCGAGTGTAAGCCCTGTTCAAATATCTCTCACTATCGGACACAGATGATGTCATAGAAGCGATTGTTACCAAGTCATCTACTTGTGAATGCAACACAAAGAATCATAGACTACTTCCATCGTGTTATACCACGCCGCAGACGATGCCTTTCTTTTGTACAAAAGTTCTGTACTTATCCGATTTGAATCTTGGGTTGAAAGATTGGCGATAACCATTATATGTATATGTCTTTTTTTCGCCTGAACCACGTAGGCTTCATCGCGATTTTGGATAAATTGTGTTGGGCATTTTTCACCAGTATTTGTTACAATATTTACCGCACGAGGGGGGAGTTAATGGTTTGGTACAAGCGAAGTCAAAAAGTTAACGAGTTAACAAGTCGATGTGCATGAAAAAAAATAATACGTCCATTACGTCCACTTTGTCGGGCCCGGTGTCTGAAAACTTGAGAATACTACTGAAAAATACAGGCTATAAACACCATGTCTCGTCTCTGAAGTAAAAAAATGGTTTTATACTAGTTAGGTCTGCACAATGAGATTCACCTCGGCCCATGCATCCACAAGCATCCACACTGGACAGCAAAACAAGGCTTTCCGGAATGAATATTGAGTAACTTGCATGTGCTAGCCAATCTTATATTATCTCCCACAAGGCTATTCTATGATAACTTCCTTATTGCTGTGGAGCTGAAGGTACTTGCAACTATATTATCTCGTATACATCTGATCTAAAATATGAGAACACAAACGGTAACGAAGTTCTAACCCTACCTGCCCTGGGGGGGAGGCACTTTCCGCCTCCCCCCCCCCTTTATTTTTTTTGCTCTATCTCCGGAAGGACAAAAAAATTGAGAGCTGAAACTCCGTGACCTTTTAAATTATCACATTGGGATCACTTTGGGCGGATTTGCATGACCCCCCGAGTAGAGGATCATGGGTAAATTCAAAATGACGTCCATGTCGGGTACAAGAAAAGTGATGTTTTCGTCATATTTCTTCAAAAAATTTGCTTTTCTGTTTGAAAAGTGGGTGGATAAAACCTATTTTATTTCATATCAGATTATTATTTACTAACTTATCATGCAGTTTTTAGCGAAGAAAAAACAAAAATAAAAAATTCGGAAATTCTGACCGAAAAATCGTCCAAAAATGCTCTTTTTGAAAATGACGTCACAGTGACGTCATCATAGCGGCCATCTTGGATTTTGCTACATTTTCTTATAGGACTTGATCCAAAGATATAGTGTGGCAAGTGTCAGCCTTCTAGCCTTAGCGATAGCGAAAATATGGGTGAGATTGAACAGCTCGCCGTGAGTAATTGCAATGGAGTTGTTAGTTATTGGAAGGTGAATGGTACAGCGATATTTTCACTCTCATGACAGTACATTCTATCTGTTTCAGGCCCGTGTTGTACCCTGGTTACCCGGAGCTGTATTCGGGGTATGCTGCCTCCTCACAGGGTTTCTCTCCTTGTTGCTTCCTGAGACCGGAAACAGAGATCTTCCACAAACACTCGACGATCTTGATTTACCAGAGAAACCTAAAATACTCGAAAAAGAGAAGGAGGAAGTGAAATACATATCTTCGAAATTCTAATGAATGAAGATAATCGTGGTCCACTTTCTAAAACTGGTAATCCATATATGTTTACCTGATAGATGAGCCAGTGGTGCCGAGAAATGCAAATCATCACGACGTGGCAATGAATATGCAGATATACTCCGGTATTATGTTCGGGGGAGCATCTGAAGTACAATTATTATCAACACGTTCGTCGTCTTGTCAGTTCAAATCCAGAACGTCAAAAATTCAGTTGCATTTTTTGGATGTCTGTGGGCAGCAGAATATGAATTTGAAGGGTCGTGAGACCTTTTGACAGACACTCTCTTCCATATGACCAATGACACCAACTGAGGTCAAATAAGCAGTGAAGTCACAACTTCAAATTTGTATTCTGAATAGATCCGAATAATTTTATTTGAGGATCTTTTCTTCCTGATTAATCAAATCGTTGTGTGCTATTTTATGACATGCACATGTATCATGGTAGTAATTTCTCTACTTCAAATCAAGCAAAATATTCCGTATATCATGGCAATAACACCCAATATAAAACAATAATCCCATATCGTGACAGATATGCGCAGGTGGAGTAAATTGAAGCCATCTAGGAAAACTGTGTAGAATGTAAAGGTGAAAATGTATCAGTGGAAGATAATACTGCGTTTCATTCGAAATTCAATAGGCAGCTGTCCAGAGAATTTTCGCGTCCACAATCCAAACATCACAGGAACGGAATTCCAACTAGACGTGCGATAATAAAATACATGAAGGGAACTGTTGACTACAAGAGAGAATAGCTTTTCAACGATGCCAGCAATTGCATCAACAAATGTTCAACAAATCCAAACAGCCAAATGAATTCGTAAGTCGCTTTTCCAAATATTATATCGCAGTCACCTTTTGACTGTGACCTTTTGTCTTATCCACTATGGACATCTAAAACAAACAGCATTCAACCGTACGAAACTTGCCCACATCAAACCCTCCAACATTACTGGGGGGAGGGGTCAATCTAGTTGTGCTAATTGAATCGCATAAGTGTGTTGCACCTCAAAACACTGTAAACATAAATGTATGTAAATTGAAAACTGGAAAAGTAATATCTTAACTCACATTGGTGCTAAAGGCATGCATTTGGTGTTAAACATAGTAGGCTATGTCGAATGAATCTGCCCTTCCCACATTAATTCTTGGACTATGCTATCTTGCCACGATGGTGGTAACAGGTGCACTGGCACATGGTCACCGGCAGCTAAGTCTTCATAACGTTAGTCCATGCAGGCCTATACCGCGATGAGACCTGACAAAAGTGCTGATGAGCAGTCCCAAAGAGACGAAAATATGTTGCGAAATTCAACTCTCACACACCCCAACACAAGCTTATTTGATATACAGACATAGGTTACTATGCGGAGTCAATGTTTGTGGCAACAGATGCTCACCTGTCCTCTAAATCATGTTCAGAACACTCAGATAAACATGGACCTATGTTAAATTGTTAGTGATTTGGCAGGCCGGATGTATATTTCCCTTTTCCCCGCTTGGAGATCATTTCCAGGATGACGTCTGTTCAAGACACTTCAGATGGCACTATATGTCATTCATTTCACTGATGTCATCGTAGAAATGACAACGGTGGGTGAGAGCTGCCACATAAAAAATGTGCCCCCTCCCACACACACAATTAATTTATTCAGGGGCGGCGAAAACAATTTCAGATTGCCCCGACCAGCGAAAACAGCACAATTAGGCGGCCCCGGAAGCTTCGGGATCCTAGATCGCAGGAGATGCATTCTGAGCTATTTCGGGCACATAAAATACCATATTAATGCTCGATAAAATGTTGAAAATGTGGGTCCAGTTAAAACATTTACAAAGTCTAGGCTATTTATCGCCGAAAATCAGGTTCCGCTTCAAGATTCCCGTCATCACCGCGCATAAGAAACCCGGCGATGTTTGTTGCAGCAAATTATTATCATTAAACAGACAGACTACACATTTTAATCTATCACTTTTTAAAATTTTTAGAATGATAAATCTCTGTAATTTAAATATTTAATATCTCTAGCACTCAAATAAAGACTGCATATAATGACATGCTTTCATGTTGTGAATATGTGTAAATTTCAAGGATGTACACTACAAATAATTTGATCCAGTTTGATCCAATGTTTTGTAGCTTACGCAGTGAATGAGCCACACATATGAGCCAATGGTGAGCCATATAGCAAGTCAGAATATTTGATGATCCAAAATTGATTCATATGTTCTGCGTTTTTTGTCGAATCTGCCTTGATGAGATTCTGATCCAGTAGTGAGTCAAAATGTTGTCTCTCTGAGCCAACAAAATGAGCCAAAATGCAAGATTTTCAGTACTGTGATTCACTGGATCATTGAGTCCAGTTAAAAAAAACAGTTTGGATCATTGAGTCAAGTTGACACCTATTTTGGAGCATCGAGCTTTTAGGAAAGCGGAGTTCATATTCGTAATTGTTGTTGGCTCACTAAAGGATCCATGTCTATATTCTGTCATCTTTCATGTAAGTTACAGGTTTTGAAAAATGAGTGGTGTTAGGGGGATGACTTCAGAAGTTATAAAAAGTTATGAATCTGCAGAAGTTATCAGTTGTGGTGCCCATTTGTCTGCAAAAAGTTGACTAGAGTGAAGATAACATGATCTTCTAAATGCAAACACGGCAAGATCATCTTAATTGGATTATGTCCACATTCCGTCATCAGAGTACGTGATAACTTTAGGAGGGTATAGCATGATAATTTGCACAATAAACAAGGATGTGTGCACGTGACTCTTCAAAAATGAGTGTACACTTAAGTGATACATATACCTCCTTAGTTGAACTTAATATCGAAATGCTAAAAACCTATCAGCTGCAAAAAGGACCGCCCCCCCCCCCCAAAAATCCTCTCTAATATAATTGAATAATGGTAGCACTCCCTCTCAGAGCCATCACCAAGTTCTGGGTGTACATGTAGAATATTGGAAAATGAACTGCTCTATTTTTAGCCAAATCAGCTTGAACTTTGAAAATTATTTTAATCCAGATTTATATTTATGTCATCATGGTTATGAACCAATGAAAAAAAAAAAAACTTCTCTAATTTTCATCCAAATCTGCTTGAAATTTGAAAATTTAATACAGAATTACATTGTGTGGACAGAAGCAATTTCTTTCAAGAACTAATAGGAAAATTGTATAGATCTTTTGTATAGTACAAATTAAACAGTACTAAATTCTTAACTTTTAAACCATTGAGCTGGTACTTTGAAATCAAATTTAGCAATCCATCAATGTTTATGAAGCAATTTAGTTTGAGCAGTAAGGCTATTTCGTTCCATGTAGATATGTTACAATTCAATTTGCTAATATAGCCAGTGTTATATTTTCCCTTAACATACATTAATAATATTAGCGGTTCTAAATTCTCTAGTTTTCAATCAAATT
>JAVTVY010037115.1:0-15618 GCA_036873755.1 Hanleya hanleyi | reverse complement strand
AAACCTGCGATACATTCCCAAATCTCCCAGGCCAAATAGGGCTGAACAAGGAATTTTCTTAAAATATAAATGACATTTTGCCTTTAGACTCGGTAATTACTGCCATGTTTTGGGGGTAACAGTGTGTACGTGTGCATGATTCTTAACCATATCTCCCCTGGGCGTATTGAAAACCTGTTCAGGCCTGGGAGGGGGAGCGAATTATTATGCCTTGAGCTAGGAATCTGAAACTTACACACTATACCCTCGAGTCAAGCTCTACCAGAAAAGGTGAAAACAAAACAAAGTACATGTAGTTACGATTACATATATCATTTACTGTTACTGGTTCTTTGTATATCACAAAGTAGTTACGATTATCTATACCCTTTAGTTGTTACTGGTTATCTGTATATCACAAAGTAGTTACGATTACATCTATCATTTAGATGTTACTGGTTCTTTGTATATCACAAAGTAGTTACGATTAAATAAATTCTTCATTTGTTACTGGTCATCCGTATATCGCAAAGCACTTACGATTACTTATATCACAAAATAGTTACGATTACATACATCCTTTAATTGTTACTGGTTATCTGTATATCACAAAGTAGTTACGATTAAATATATCGTTTAGTTGTTACTGTTTATCTGTATATCACAAAGTAGTTATGATTACATATATCAGTTATTTGTTACTGGTTCTTTGTATATCACAAAATAGTTACGATTACATATATCCTTTAGTTGTTACTGGTTATCTGTATATCACATAGTAGTTACGATTACATAAATTCTTTAATTGTTACTGGTCATCTGTATATCGCAAAGTAGTTACGATTACATACATCCTTTAATTGTTACTTGTTATCTGTATATCGCAAAGTAGTTACGATTACATATAGCCCTCAGTTGTTACTGGTTATCTGTATATCACAAGGTAGTTACGATTACATATATCCTTTATTTGTTACTGGTTATCTGTATATCACAAAGTAGTTACGATTACATATATTCGTTAATTGTTTGTGTATTTCACAAAGTAGTTACAATTACATATATCCTTTAGTTGTTACTGATTTTCTGTCTATCACAAAGTAGTTACGATTACATATATCCTTTAGTTGTTACTGGTTATCTGTATATCACAAAGTAGTTACGATTACATATATCCTTTAGTTGTTACTGGTTATTTGTATATCACAAACTAGTTACGATTACATATATCGTTTATTTGTTACTGGTTATCTGTATATCACAAAGTAGTTACGATCACATATATCATTTAGTTGTTACTGGTTATCTGTATATCATAAAGTAGTTACGATTACGTATATCCGTTAGATGTTTGTGTATTTCACAAAGTAGTTACGATTACATATATCCTTTAGCTGTTACTGGTTTTCTGTATATCACAATGTAGTTACGATTACATATATCCTTTAATTGTCACTGGTTATCTGTATATAACAAAGTAGTTACGATTACATATATGTTTCAGTTGTTACTGGTCATCTGTATATCGCAAAGTAGCTACGATTATGTATTTCACAAAGTAGTTACGATTACATATATCCTTTAGCTGTTACTGGTTTTCTGTATATCACAATGTAGTTACGATTACATATATCCTTTAATTGTCACTGGTTATCTGTATATAACAAAGTAGTTACGATTACATATATGTTTCAGTTGTTACTGGTCATCTGTATATCGCAAAGTAGTTACGATTACATATATCACAAAGTAGTTACGATTACATATATCCTTTTGTTGTCACTGGTTATCTGTATATCCCAAAGTAGTTACGATTACATATATGTTTCAGTTGTTACTGGTCATCTATTTATCGCAAAGTAGTTACGATTACATATATCCTTTAGTTGTTTCTGGTTATCTGTATATCACAAGTAGTTACGATTACATATATCTTTTATTTGTTAGTGGTTATCTGTATATATCACAAAGTAGTTTCGATTACATATATCCTTTAGTTGTTACCGGTTATCTGTATATCACAAAGTGGATACGATGACATATATCCTTTAGTTGTTACTGGTTATCTGTATATCACAAAATAGTTACGATTACATATATCACAAATTAGTTACGATTACCTATATCACAAACTAGTTACGATTACTTATATCACAAAGTAGTTACGATTGCATATATCCTTTAGTTGTTGCGTTACAACATTAATTATTTAATTGTGCCGGCTGTGCTTAATACAGATAAACTACACTATTGGGACCGTCTTCAGAAACCTGTTCACTGACCAATCAGGACAGCTCCTGCCGACTCTGACGATTCACTACCCGGTCAAGACATCATTCCGACAAAATAGTTCTATGTTGTTTTTTATAAAAATAGACTACTGCTGGCTTTCATTCCATCCCCTTCTGATAGACAGGAAGTACTGCCCTGGAGGCTCGTTGAATATTTATCCTTCGAACGTTGTTTCTTAGGTCGGAAGAATACTTTGCAATCGTTGATACAAGCCAAAAATAGACAAAAGTCACAAAATAGTACCTTGGGGTGAAACTCCACAACACTTCCAATCCCGCCTTGGTATTTCATACAGAAATGAATACAAATGGAGGCAACCAGTCGATATGATTGCAGCAGAGATGAAAATGATTGTGCTTCATGCGAGGAGAATTATTTACTCGGACACCATTTCTTCCACGCCAACAATTTCGGTCTCACTTTGTTTTGTTTTTCTTTGATTTGCTGTAGTTATATTTTATGATATATGCCATTGTCATAGCTAAAAGTCTACGAATCGAACGTCAGGAATTTAGGGCTCGACCGAAGTTACAATAACAACACAACATAAAAGTGGTAACTTGGCGCATCTTGGAGATTGAAACTGATTATTTTAGACTTGGAAATGATCATAGGGAATTGATTTGCTAATTTGAAAATTGTTTTTTAATTGATGATACTGTGGCCCGATACTGTTCACTATCTAGAGGAATTTTCACTAGACAGTAATTTGTCGATAGTCTAATTATTTTGATAAAGACATATTTAACTTCCGTAAAGTCCGCCATAGTTTTCAGCTCAGATATTTTGCCTGTCAATCCTGTGATGAATTGTATTGGTTTGTTGTTTTCTCTGGTACAAGGAAGTGACCATATCCTCTTTCAAGTGATGTTCCTCAATATTTCAACAATGATTCCAGACATGTTCCTCCGGATACCTTGATCATCTGAATAGTGCCCCAAATCAAGTCGGGTACAGCCTTGGGTACTAGCTTAATTTGGCTTTAGCTTCACATCATTGCCACCATTGCCACAATTGCCATCTTTTGCTGTGCTTATGTTTAACGCATCAATTGCTTCAATTTCATTAAAACTAACGCAGTTGAGCTAGAACTTTCACATACTGTGTATATATATTTTCTCTTGCCATTACATTAAAACAGGTATTTTTATGACATTTTAAGTTTATCATGTCTCAACACATTATTCGCACGGACACTCACGAAGGAAAGAACGAAACCCTCAGTGACACCGCATACATGTACATGCAGACCCAGGGACAGTTCACAGAACACAACCCATTTTAAAGTATCCGGGTCGCATTGCGCTGGTGAATATGACTGTCGACCAACTCGGTAAAAACATATAATCTTTTGATGTACATATATCTTCTATAATAAAATGTGCATATATTTAATTTCACACATCTGCTGTTTATGTATCACGTATTACCATGCATATGTACGTGGTACATGTATCAGTATTTTGTATATATATGTCTGTATTTTAATATGTATTTATATTTTTGTTTATTGTTTCACCTTTATCTGTGTTGGTCGGTGAAATAGCTTGTACAAGCTAATGTTTTATATTTAACTATTGTACCGACGTTAAATAAAGCTTCTTGAACCTTGAATCTTGAACAAAAAGAAACGCTACACTTTCATCAACATGGCTGCCACATCGGCAGGTTCTGATCTCATTTGTTTATTGTAGTACTTGTCAGTAATGTACACCAGAAATTCCATTTCACGCGATGTAAAAGTCGTCTTTTCAACTCTGGCTCGATGGGTCTCGGTCTTCCAAAGCTACCCAGTAGACAAACAATCTCCCCTAATGCCGATGAGGCGCAGTTAGGATAATCGTGCAATTTTAATCCCCGTCAAAGGCTACAAAGCTGAATTTGTGAAGAACCACTGTGCGGAGAATGCCAGGGCGTTTCTTCGCCCTCGATAAGTGACCCGTTATATTTATTATCTTGGGCACGAAATCGTCTTTTGGTACTCTCCGCACACATCAATTCTGACTAATGACTGTGCGGGGAGCGGCCTAAACTGACAAGATTTTCTGAAGAGGTTTGCTAATTATTCCTGAATCATGCAGCACCACTGGGACTAATTCCTTAGGTGCAAACGAACCTATACTAATTTGTTATCGAAAAGTAGTCCGCCTTGTTAACGAGCAAACAGAATTTTTTTTTTTTAACAAAAAGAATCTGAACACCGTTTTGCAAAGAAATCAAAACGTCATACACATCTATAGCAGGTTGGAACTAAATACCATTTCAACGAATGTATCTGAGAGTTAATTGGCCGATTTGAATTGACCTGGTAAATGTACGTTTGTGAAATGATATTCTGGTTGTAGGCTATATGAATACTAGTAATTGACTTTAGCAATGATAATAGAACAGATACATGGACAGATTAATCTTGCTAAGCTTGGAGCTTTGAGAAAGTATCTGAAGACAGGGTCGATCGACAAGGGGAGATAACTCTGTTTGGAGGTTGTCCAGTACACTCAAAGAACGACGGCAACCCCCTTGGCCCTCTCGTTTTATATTGTGAAGGAGCCAAACAGCATAAATGGCAGTTTGAAAATGGTTGGCTTTGGCTTTATCGCTTGGTGGACTTGTCCCATTGCACAGGACAACAATATGGTCAAAGCGTGATCAGCAATCTGGCACATTACTCATCCTTTTGATGTGCGGGCGTATATTGAAGACAGTTTTGACTCTTGTTTGACATTCGACAATAAAAAGAAACGTCTGGGAGAAATTATGCACGAGAACACATATACAGAGGACAATTGTTCTGTGACTAAATTCACGAAGCTAAGATTACAGAACCCAATGGAGGAAGACAAAAAGTTAAATACCGGTAAACATTAATGTGAACCAGCATGTGACCTTGTGAAATCAAGATATGGAGAACCTAATAGCCTCCACTGTAATATTGAATTGTTCAGTTGTCATCACTTTTCACATCTTATTCATTCGCATTGGAACCCACATTGTAAAAATATTGGTCTAATTTATTTTCTCTGGATAACAAATTGTTTCAAAATTGATCGAATCTATCATTCCGTGTCAAAAATGAAATCTTCAGGTTCCAGGACCCCTATAGCGATGAGACTTTCTACATTGCTCAATTAAATTGCAATAATTAAACTCACTAAAACAAGTTTACGGTATCAAATTCTTCACTTTCCTCTCCCTCGAGCATCTGCTGATTGATCGGGGACACGGCCTGGACTTGGTGAATTAGGGCAAACTCCACTGATACTGGAGGATGACGTCACCCTGCAAAGTTGGAGTGTGCCGGTTCTGACTGGCTCACAGATACAGATGATTATTCTGATTGGTTGAAATTGTAGTTCGGGTCGCATTTGCGTACACTTCGCCATCTATAAGTCTTACCGCGTATGGATGATCCAGATGGTTACAGGTTGGTTCTAGACGCCTACGGATTTCACGACCCATCAAAACAATGTTTTATTTATGTATCAGCATACATTTTCATTTTCAATTCATAATTTTACCAGCATTATGGTTTAAAACAAGTACCTTAGAATTTTTTTTAAAATTTCTATATACAATTTCAACTGTCTAAATCAGTCATTCAGTTTATAGAGAGCATCTAAAATGTGATAAGGGTTGTTTTCTTTGTTTTTCTGTGGCGCGGTTGTGTCCTATTTCGCACAGAATTGACAAAGCACAAAGCACAGGGAACAAGATGATCGGCTTCTTCCCATTATGCTTAAAACCAAACGTTTCTGTCTTATGTCTGATGGTTGGCTCTTCGCGTCATCGCAGGAGCGGTTGAGTCGGAGGCGACCTGTCTCTGTGGTGTTCTACTTTGTGTCGTTCGGATCATGTGGGTGTTTGTCAAATAGTTGGTCCGTGTATTTCCGGGTATTTCGGTGTTCTTTACTGTGGAGGTTTACCTGTAGATTAAGATTCACAAGAAGATTTGTATTATTCATCTGCCATTACATTAACATTATTCTGAAGAAATAAGGCGGGCTAATATACCATGGTGAGTAGAAATGTGTGTACGAACCTTCTATTTTGCAAGTATATTTTCATTAATTTTCAGCAAAGAGTGGTGTTCAGAGATGGGAAAATGAAACGACTGGAACCAGTGAACTTCATACTGCATTTTTACCGACCATTAGATATTGAGTATTTAGATACAAAACCCCTGTGATCACACTGGGTCGGATTATAGTGTCGGATTATAGATGTCAATTGAAAGACTCTGTGATCTCAGGGTAACTGAGTAACAAGCTTCTGCTGACTATGTTCCCTGTAGGGATGCCAATTCCAAAACTGCGGCCGGGTTGCCGGGTATATTACAGTGGAACTAATCGGATTGTTAACAGATGTCACGAGAGATTGTTAAAACAACCGATATCTTCGATAGCACTTCATTCAACACCTGAACTGGGATTGTCCTGGTTGTGTTTCAACATTCTTCCGTCATGTGGTAAGTTCTATTATTGATACCTAATCTACTAATTTTGATATCCTATAAGTCAACCCATCTTCACATTTTCAATTTAAATACTACACTAACGTTCCGTCATTTACCTTGACTTAACGAATAGGGAAAACCGCTACGATAACAAGTGTATTTTGGATATATATTCGAAGATACAATGTTTCGACTAATAATTTGTCATATTCAGGGATAAATTATAATATAATTATATTCCTACATTGCGAAACACCCTGCCAGAAAATACTAGCTCAGGTGAGAATCGAACTCACGACTTAGATGATACCGTCCTACTGCTCTACCAATTGAGCTGCCGCGTCCAGTTCGGAACAGCTCGCTAATTCAATCCATTTTACAAGTATGCGGCATATCGTCACCATAACAAGCGAATTTTGGGATACATATTCGGAGATACAATGTTTCTACTAATAATTTAAGTCATATTCAGGGATAAATTATAATATAATTATATTCCTACATTGTGAAATTATTATATAATTATATTCCTACATTGTAAACACCCTGCCAGGAAATACTGGCTCGGGTGAGAATGGAACTAACGACTTAGGGTATTATACCTTCCCACTGCTCTATCAACTGAGCTACCGAGTCTATTATAATTTATCCCCGAAGATGACTTCATCTGAAGATGACTTTTTTATCGCGGCGATATGCCGCGTACTTGTGAAATGGACTGAATTAGCGAGCTGTTCCCAACTGGACTCGGTAACTCAGTTGGCAGAGCAGTGGGACGGTATCCCGTAAGTCGTGAGTTCGATTCTCACCCGAGCCAGTATTTTCTGGCAGGGCGTTTCACAATGTAGGAATATAATTATATTTTACACTATGGACGTGTTAGAGTATTTGATATATATCGACGCACGGTGGCTTTATCAGTGACCATGATATGGATAATGTAGGCCTACTCTTGATTTATTGGATAGTGTATATGATATGGATACGATACATTATGTATGTCAGATCGAGGTTGACTTCATCTTCGCTTAACCAAGTCTAACACTACACGTCTTCGCTTAACCAAGTCTAACACTACACGTCTTCGCTTAACCAAGTCTAACACTACACGTGTTGCCTTGGCTGAACGTAACGCATTATCGGTTCAGAATACAGGTCTGGTGATATAATAGCGCTATAAATATTCCGTGGTCCATATTAGGAGAAGTGCAATGTATGACCTCTTTAAAATTCAAATTTGATTGGCTATTCGAAGGAAATTAACATCAATACACCCACCACTTGTCATATTTGGAGATCACACGAGCAGACATCAAAGAAAATCCTAGCAGCTCGGTGTTGGCAAGCTCCTATCTTGATTGGCTATATGCCATTACGTGCGTTTCCCGGTCTGAACAGTTTTTCCTAATCGTTAAGTCAAGGTAAATGACGGAACGTTAGTGTAGTATTTAAATTGAAAATGTGAAGATGGGGTTTGTTACGACGGGACTAATCAACGCACATATGCAGCTCCATACGCAAATAAATTGGTTGAGTACGGCGAGAAAATCAAGAATCTAACTTCTTTTTCGGTGTAAGCTATTTATTAAATATTTTTGGGATATATTTGGTTGATGAAACAAAAGGCTTTTAGCGGAAAGAAGGAAGGTATATATTGCGGAGTAATCTCAACGCAGAGAGCGTGAGTAGTGAGTAAAAGCTAAATTGAGCCGCATTTCACCCGGATGTAGAGGTCATTTGGGGCGGAAACGAGGCGGGAGGAGAGGTCAAGTGCAGTATAGTTCCGGCAGAAGGACCAAAAGCTACCTCCAATCCAGGAGAGTTCCAATTGTTGGAGGGGATGTATTCAGGATGTATCCATCCGCGGTGATGCGGTCTGGCCGCGGTTTTGGCGGTGATTCGGTCTCGGGAAAAAGCGTCCGCGGAGAAAAAGTAGTCCCTAGATAAAATGGTCCGATTGGGCCGAGTGAGGTATCAAAGTGAAGCTTATGTGAAGGGGCATCTAATGGGTTGGGTGTGGGGTTGAAATATCGGCCTTCTGCGCATGCGCGGTGGCCGAAGGGTGTGAAAATAGCCTTTTTGGAGCTAGGGGAGCCCCTAATTGTCCAATGGGGTCGAGTGAGATATCAATGTGAAGCATTCATGAAGGGGCATCTAATGGACTGGGTGTGGGGTTGAAATATCGGCATTCTGCGCATGCGCGGTGGTCCAAGGGTATGAAAATAGCCGTGTTGGAGCTAGGGGAGCCCCTAATGGTCCAATGGGGTCGAGTGAGGTATCAAAGTGAAGCCTAGGTGAAGGGGTATTTTATGGCTGGGTGGGTGCATGTAAAATTATTCCTGAAAAAAAAAAAAAAACGGAAAACGGACTTTATCGAAAAATCCGGGAAAATACCTATATGGGGTATGGGGGGTATATAGGTCGCCGGGCTTAACGGGGCTCGCCTGTCAATAGAGTTATCTCCCCCTAGTTCCAGGGTGGGTGTATGTAAAAAAATTTCCTGAAAAAATACGGAACACGGACTTAATTCTAAATTACGGGAAAATGCCTATATGGGGTATGGGAGGTATAGGACCATCCTGGGAAACCTACTTCTCGACATTTGCGGTATAGGTTGTGGGGTCTCGTTTTCTTAGTCTCGTCAAGACAAACATGATAAGAAGTGTCCCCGAGCGAATCGGTGAAATTTTTGAAAAAGTACGATATAGCCTCATATAGTCCCATACTGGGGTATAGGATCAATGTTTGTCCCCCTGGGAAACGTACTTCTATACATTTGCGGTAGGGTTGTGGGGTCTCGTTTTACTCGTCTCGTCCTTTAGAACATGATAGGAAGTGTCCCCGTGCGAATCGGTGAAATTTTTGAAAAAGTACGATATAGCCCCATATAGACATATATATATAAATATATATTCCCATACTGGAGTATAGGTTCAATGTTTATCCTACTGGGAAACCTTCTTCTCGACATTTGCGGTAGGGTTGTGGGGTCTCGTTTTTCACGTCTCGTCATGTAGAACATGATAGGAAGTGTTGTGGAGCGAATCGGTGGAATTTTTGAAAAAAGTCACCAAGGCCTGGGTAGGCCCATAGGCCTATACTGCATGGCTATGGGTGTATAGGGCCATACGGGGTGGCCGTGTTGGAGTCTAGGTGGGCCCCTAATGATCCTATGATGTCGTATGAGGTCTTATTTTGAAGCTCTCGTGGAGGAGCACTTGACTACACTAATGGTTGGTCCGTGTTCAATAGTCTGCGCATGCGCAGCCTGGCCGTAGTAGAGAAACCAGGCATTTTTGGGGGTATGTGGGTGTGTGTTTGGGTTAGAGATGGGCTATTCACGGTTCGAATGGGTCGTGTGAGGTATCAATGTGAAGCTTGTGTGGGGTAGAGTCAGAATGGCGTGTTTTTAAATGCAAGTCGCGTCAATCTGCGCATGCGCAGTCTGGCCGTAGTAGAGAAATCAGGCATTTTGGGGGTATGTGGGTGTGTGTTTGGGGTAGAGATGGACCGCTATGGATCCGAATAGGTCGTGGAAGGTGTCAAAGTGAACTTGTGTGGGTTAGAGTCAGAATGGTGTGTTTTTACGTGCAAGTGGCGTTAATCTGCGCATGCGCAGTTGGTTGTAGTAAGTAAAGTGACCATTTTGGGGCAGTACATGAAGGTATTTGGGGTCGACATGGACTATTCACGCTTCGAATGCGTCCTGGAAGGTGTCAGCTTGTAGTTCTCAGGGTGTAGACCCTGATTTGAGGGATGTTCCTGTCACCTGTGACGTCATCGGTGACGTCATCAGTACGAGTAGTAAGTAAAGTGGGTATTTGGGGCAGTGAAAGGAAGGTATTTGGTGTAGAGATGGGCCATCCTTGGTCCGAATGCGTCCTGGGAGGTGTCATTTTGTAGGTCTCAGGGTGTAGACCCCGATTTGGGGGCTGTTCACAGCATCTGTGACGTCATTGGTGACGTCATCAGTACGAGTAGTAGCGAAAGTGAGCATTTTGGGGCAGTGAAGGAAGGTATTTGGGTAGAGATGGACCATCCTGGGTCCGAATGCGTCGTGTGGGGTGTCATCTTGTAGTTTTCGGCGTGCAGACCCCGATTTGAGGCATGTTCGCGTCATATGTGACGCCATCGGTGACGTCATCAGTAGGAGTAGTAGCCAAACAGAGCATTTTGGGGCAATGAAAGAAGGTATTTGGTGTAGAGATGGACCATCCTTGGTCAGAATGCGCCCTGTGGGGTGTCATCTTGTAGCCTTCGGGGTGGAGATCACGATTTGGGGGAAGTCCACAGCATCTGCGACGTCATTGGTGACGAAATCAGTACAAGTAGTAGCGAAAGTTTGCATTTTGGGGCAGTGAAAGAAGGTATTTGGTGTAGAGATAGACCATCCATATCTGTCATGCATTATACCAAATCTGTGCTGTATTATACCATATCTGTCCTGAATTATACCATATCTGTGCTGTATTATACCATATCTGTACTGTGTTATACAATATCTGTCTGTATTATACCAAGTCTGTCCTGAATTGTACAATATTTGTCCTCTATTATACCATATATGTCCTGTATTATGCCAAATCTGTCCTGTATTATACAGTGTCTGTCCTTTATTATACCAAATCTGTCCTGTATTGTAGCATATCTATACTGTATTGTACCATATGTCCTGTATTTTACAATATATGTTCTGTATTATACAATATTTGCCCTCTATTATACCATATCTGTGCTGTATTATACCATATGTGATGTATTATATAATATCTGTGCTGTATTATACCATATCTGTGCTGTATTGTATCATATATGTCCTGTGTTATACCATATCTGTGCTGCATTTTACAGTATGTCCTGTATTGTACCATATATGACCTGTATTATACCATATCTGTCCTGTATTATACACTGTTTGTCCTCTAATATACCATATCTGAGATGCATTATACCATATATCTGTGCTGTATTATACCATATCTGTCCTGCATTATACCAAATATGTGCGGTATTATACCATATCTGTGCTGTATTATCCCGTGTCTGTACTGTATTATACAGTATCTGTCCTGTATTGTACCATATATGTCCTGTATTATACCATATGTCTTGTATTATACAATGTTTGTCTTCTATTGTATCATATCTGTCATGCATCATACCATATATATGTGCTGTATTATACCATATCTGTCCTGCATTATACCAAATCTGTGATGTACTATACCATATCTGTCCTGAATTATAACATATCTGTGCTTTATTATACAATATCTGCCCTGCATTATACCAAATCTGTGCTGTATTATACCATATCTGTCTTGAATTATACCATATCTGTGCTGTATTATACCATATCTGTTCTGTGTTATACAATATCCGTTCTGTATTTTACCAAATCTATCCTGTATGGTACTATGTTTGTCCTCTATTTTACAATATACGTTCTGTATTATACAAAATCTGTGCTGTATTATACAGTATATGTCCTGTATTATATAAAATCTGTGCAGTATTATACAATATTTGCCCTCTATTATACCATATCTGTGCTGTATTATACCATATGTGATGTATTATACAATATCTCTCCTGTATTATACCATATCTGTGGTGTATTGTATCATATATGTCCTGTGTTATACCATATCTGTGCTGTATTTTACAGTATCTGGCCTGTATTGTACCATATATGACCTGTATTATACCATATCTGTCCTGTATTATACAATGTTTGTCCTCTAATATACCATATCTGAGATGCATTATACCATATATCTGTGCTGTATTATACCATATCTGTCCTACATTATACCAAATATGTGCGGTAATATACCATATCTGTGCTGTATTATCCCGTGTCTGTACTGTATTATACAGTATCTGTCCTGTATTGTACCATATATGTCCTGTATTACACCATATCTGTCTTGTATTATACAATGTTTGTCCTCTATTGTATCATATCTGTCCTGCAGTATACCAAATCTGTTCTGTACTATACCATATCTGTCCTGAATTATAACATATCTGTGCTTTATTATACAATATCTGTCCTGCATTATACCAAATCTGTGCTGTATTATGCCATATCTGTCTTGAATTATACCATATCTGTGCTGTATTGTACCATATCTGTTCTCTGCTATACAATATCCGTTCTGTATTTTACCAAATCTATCCTGTATGGTACCATGTTTGTCCTCTATTATACAATATAAGTTCTGTATTATAAAAAATCTGTGCTGTATTATACCATATGTGATGTATTATACAATATCTGTCCTTATTATACCATACGGACATATACTGTATAATACAGCACAGATTTTGTATAATACAGAACGTATATTGTAAAATAGAGGACAAACATAGTACCGTACAGGATAGATTTGGTAAAATACAGAACGGATATTGTATAACACAGAACAGATATGGTATAATACAGCACAGATATGGTATAATTCAAGACAGATATAGTATAATACAGCACAGATTTGGTATAAAGCAGGGCAGATATTGTATAATAAAGCACAGATATGTTATAATTCAGGACAGATATGGTATAGTACATCACAGATTTGGTATAATGCAGGACAGATATGGTATAATACAGCACATATATATGGTATGATGCATGACAGATATGATACAATAGAAGACAAACATTGTATAATACAAGACATATGGTATAATACAGGACATACATCGTACAATACAGGACAGATACTGTAAAATACAGCACAGATATGGTATAACACAGGACATATATGATACAATACAGCAAAGATATGGTATAATACAGGACAGATATTGTATAATACATCACATATGGTATAATACAGCACAGATATCGTATAATAGAGAGCAAATATTGTATAATACTGCACAGATTTTATATAATACAGCACATATACTGTATAATACAGCACAGATATATGGTATAATGCATCTCAGATATGGTATATTAGAGGACAAACATTGTATAATACAGGACAGATATGGTATAATACAGGTCATATATGGTACAATACAGGCCAGATACTGTAAAATTCAGCACAGATATGGTATAACACAGGACATATATGATACAATACAGCACAGATATGATATAATAAGGACAGATATTGTATAATACATCACATATGGTATAATACAGCACAGATTTTTTATAATACAGAACTTATATTGTATAATAGAGGACAAACATGGTACCACACAGGATAGATTTGGTAAAATACAGAACGGATATTGTATAGCACAGAACAGATATGGTACAATACAGCACAGATATGGTATAATTCAAGACAGATATGGCATAATACAGCACAGATTTGGTATAATGCAGGACAGATATTGTATAATAAAGCACAGATATGTTATAATTCAGGACAGATATGGTATACTACAGAACAGATTTGGTATAATGCAGGACAGATATGATACAATAGAGGACAAACATTGTATAATACAAGACAGATATGGTGTAATACAGGACATATATGGTACAATACAGGACAGATACTGTATAATACAGTACAGACACGGGATAATACAGCACAGATATGGTATAATACAGCACAGATATATGGTATAATGCATCTCAGATATGGTATATTAGAGGACAAACATTGCATAATACAGGACAGATATGGTATAATACAGGTCATATATGGTACAATACAGGCCAGATACTGTAAAATACAGCACAGATATGGTATAACACAGGACATATATGATACAATACAGCACATATATGGTATAATACAGGAGAGATATTGTATAATACATCACATATGGTATAATACAGGACAGATATGGTATAATAGAGGGCAAATATCGTATAATACTGCACAGATTTTATATAATACAGGACATATACTGTATAATACAGCACAGATTTTGTATAATACAGAACGTATATTGTAAAATAGAGGACAAACATAGTACCATACAGGATAGATTTGGTAAAATACAGAACGGATATTGTATAACACAGAACAGATATGGTATAATACAGCACAGATATGGTATAATTCAAGACAGATATGGTATAATACAGCACAGATTTGGTATAATGCAGGACAGATATTGTATCATAAAGCACAGATATGTTATAATTCAGGACAGATATGGTATAGTACAACACATATTTGGTATAATGCAGGACAGATATGGTATAATACAGCACATATATATGGTATAATGCATGACAGATATGATACAATAGAGGACAAACATTGTATAATACAAGACAGATATGGTATAATACAGGACATATATGGTACAATACAGGACAGATACTGGATAATGCAAGACAGATATTGTATAATAAAGCACAGATATGTTATAATTCAGGATAGATATGGTATAGTACAGCACAGATTTGGTATAATGCAGGACAGATATGGTATAATACAGCACATATATATGGTATAATGCATGACAGATATGATATAATAGAGGACAAACATTGTATAATACAAGACAGATATGGTATAATACAGGACATATATGGCACAATACAGGACAGATACTGTATAATACAGTACAGACACGGGATAATACAGCACATATATGGTATATTGAATGACGGATATGGCATAATACAGGACAGATACTGTACAATACAGCACAGATATGGTACAACACAGGACATATATGATACAATACAGCACAGATATGGCATAATACATCACAGATATGGTATAATACAGCACAGATATGGTATAATACCGCACATATTTGGTATAATGCAGGACAGATATGGTATAATACAGGACAGATATTAGGTATAATGCATCTCAGATATGGTATATTAGAGGACAAACATTGTATAATACAGGACAGATATGGTATAATACAGGTCATATATGGTACAATACAGGACAGAT
>JAVTVY010037114.1:0-16340 GCA_036873755.1 Hanleya hanleyi | reverse complement strand
CCCGGCGCGCAAAGGTTTCCACCGCACCCCGGTGGAAACCTTTACACCGCGCGCGCCGGGGTCAAAGGTCAGTTCCGGTCACCTTTAGCGACGTACACCAAACAGAAGCGAGTATTTAAAATCCGTCACAGAGCTCTCGTCCAATCAGAAGCGAGTAATTTGACCCGGTGCATTATGGGACATATCCAAGATGGCGGTTCCAAAATGGCGGATCCAACATGGCGGCTCCAAAATGGCGGCGTATGAGAGCTTCTGGACATGGACCTGATAGAAGTCTGGAATGGTGGAACATTCGTAAATATTCGGGCACTTTTACATCCGGGGACTTTTACATCCGAAGAGACACGGAAGTGCCCGAACATGATATCAACTAGCGTGCTATAAAAGGGAAGCGGTCTGGCCGTTTCATCAGACACTCTGTCAACCACCAAGATGTTCACTTGTACTACGTGCTCGAAATCATTCACTCGTCTGTACGACTTGCGCCGCCATGAGGCTACCAAGCACGAAGGAACCGCCCGGTATAACTGTACGATATGTACACTGTCGTTTCAGCGCCCGGATCATTTACAGCGCCAAACACGTGCACGCCATGAAGTACCTAAGCGTCCATGCGAAGAATGTGGTCGGCTTTTCAAACTGACCAGTCAGTTGCTGCGACACCAACGCACACGACACCCTGTTCCGCAGCCACGTTTGCAGATAGAAGAGCCCGTAGGCATCAATATCGAAACAGGGGAACTCCCACCCATCGTACGAGGGCCGATGATGATGATGTCGCCCTAATTCAACAGTCAAATTCCGACGACAAGACCTTGGGCCAGATTTTGTATGACGTGGAGGGCAAAGTACACTTCGTGGACGAAGCCATAAATGTTCCCAGCGATCTGTTACACGAAGAACATCCAGTGAGTGACATTTATCGGCGCCATTGGCCCATGATCCGGCACTGTTTCTACCGTCATCGCCCTATTCAAGATATCTACAATTTCCGACTGACCGACCTCACCCGTCTACGTAGCTACGTAGAAGCCATCTTCAAAGATCAAACTACGGCCTTCAAATTGAATCTGGTGTTTGGTTATGTGCTGCAGCATAAAGAGATAGTCCAAGTCCGATATTTTTACCCGAGCAGTAACATCCGGGTATTTGACCAACCGTTTACCATCATTAACCGAGTGTCGCTAGAGACGATGCTGGAGAAACTGGACACCGTGGATCCCTTGGAATGGGCCCAACAACAACGTCCCAACACCAAGTGGACAGTGGAGAGTGTGACCAATGTTACGTTTTTCGTTACCAAGCTGACCGACCACTCCCATCGGCTGAATGCGTCACTCATGCACTGATGAATACCATAACATGCCGTTCATACTCTATATGTCTACATGTTGATCGTTGACGGTACGGAGGTGACCGAAGAGACACGGATGTTACCGAAGATGTCAAGGCTCGGCCCTCGACTTGGGGATAGTTGAACTGAGTGTGCTAAAAATAGATCACCAGCTAGCGTGCTATAAAAGGGAAGCGGCCTGGACGTTTCATCAGACACTCTGTCAACCACCAAGATGTTCACTTGTACTACGTGCTCGAAATCATTCACTCGTCTGCACGACTTGCGCCGCCATGAGGCTACCAAGCACGAAGGAACCGCCCGGTATAACTGTACGATATGTACACGGTCATTCAATCGGAAGGATCATTTACTGCGTCATGAGAGGGTACTCCACGCGGGTGCGACGGTACTATGTAATGATTGTGGTCGACTCTTCAAACGACCCAGTCGGTTTAGACAGCACCAACGTTTGATGCATGCCCCGTCTCTACGGTTTGGGCGACAACTTTCCACTAAAGAGGGGCCGCGGAAGGTCAGACCCAGTGAAGATGAACCCGGAGAGACGAACGCCACTGGTGATGCGATGACGAAGAGCCTGCCTATACCCACGGTCCAGGAGGGCCTGGATATCCAGCCGGACCCCACCGTTACGGTTTCGAGTCATACGCCTGACAACATCGAACATTTTCTGGACGAGCCCATAAATGTTCCTAGCGATCTCTTACAGGGCGCCCATCCAGTGAGTGACATCTATCGGCGCCATTGGTCCATGATACGGCACTGTTTCCACCGTCATCGCCCTATTCAAGATATCTACAATTTCCGACTGACCGACCTCGCCCGTCTACGTAGCTACGTAGAAGCCATCTTCAAAGATCAAACTACGGCCTTCAAATTGAATCTGGCGTTTGGTTATGTGCTGCAGCATAAAGAGACAGTCCAAGTCCGATACTTTTACCCGAGCAGTAACATCCAGGTATTTGACCAACCGTTTACCATCATTAACCGAGTGTCGCTAGAGACGATGCTGGAGAAACTGAACACCGTGGATCCCTTGGAATGGGCCCGGTTGCAACGCCCCAACACCAAGTGGACAGTGGACAGTGTGACCAATGTTACGTTCTTCGTGACCAAGCTGACCGACCAACCCATCGGGTGAATGTATTCACCCAGGCACTGATAGATACTCAGAATGCACAAGCAACTATCTGAGGATATGTTGCCTCAACGGTATCCTGGGCTGCCCGATGATGATTAGAATAAACGGTTCAAAGCGAACATGGCCGAAGATGGAACTTTCTGAAATGAAGACTTCTGATTGGACAAGAATACATCTAACGGACAGGAACGAATATGACAGATGCAAATGGTGGCCTCTGATTGGACAAGTCTTCTTGAATTGTAACACCAAGTGGATAGTGGAGATAATGACCAATGTTGCGTTCTTCGTGGTTAAACTGACCACCACCTCCATCGGATGAAAGTATTCACCCATGCACTGATAGATACTCAGAATGCGCAAACAACTATCTGAGGATATGTTGCCTCAACGGTATCCTGGCCTGCCCGACGATGATTAGAATAAACGGTTCAGATGGCACTTTCTGAAGTGGAGACTTCTGATTGTACAAGAATACATCTAACGGACAGGAACGAATATGAAACATGCAAATGGTGGCCTCTGATTGGATAAGAATCTTCTTGAATTGTAAATATACCCAACGCGGCTCCCCCAGCGTGGGTATGATGTAACATTGGGGAAAATAAACTATATGAAAAAAACTTCTTGTTGTTGTTGTTCTCTCATGTGTCATCCTTGTTGTTGTTGCTGTTGTTGTTCTCTCTCTGGTCTATATCATGGCGTTATGTTAGAGTGTTAAGGTGTAACGACGGGCGTTGACGGGCATCACCGCATTTCGAAGAATTAGTGACAATTCCATGGAATATCAGAGCTTCTGAGCTATTTCACCAGGGCGTTGAAGCATTAAGAATGGGGTTGGTGGGCGTTGCTACAAGATGACACATCACACGGTCCATTTGGACCGCGGATGGTCCTTCTCTACACCAAATAACATCCTTCACTGCTAAAAAAGGCCCACTTTCGCTACAACTTGTACTAATGACGTCACCAATGACGTCACAGATGCTATAAATATCCCTGAAATCAGGGTCTATACTCCGAGAGCTACAACATGATACCCCACACGACGCATTCGCAACGCGGATGGTCCATCTCTACACCAAATACCTTCCTGCACTGCCCCAAAAGGCTCACTTTCGCTAATACTCCTACTGATGACGTCATCGATGACGTCACAGATGCTTCGGACATGCCTCAATTGGGAATGTACACCCCGAGAGCTACAAAATGACACCTCACACGACGCATTCGGACTAAGGATGGTGCATCTCTACACCAAACTCACCCTCACGCACCCACAAAATGTCCACTTTCGCTACTACTCGTACCGATGACGTCATCAATGACGTCACAGATGACGCGGACACCCCTCAAATCGGAATGTACACCCCGAGAACTACAAGATGACACCTTCCAGGACGCATTCGAACCGTGAATAGCCCATCTCGACCCCAAATACCTTCATGTACTGCCCGAAAATGTCCACTTTCGCTACTACTCGTACCGATGACGTCACCGATGACGTCACAGATGACGCGAACATCCCTCAAATCGGAATGTACACCCCGAGAACTACAAGATGACACCTTCGAGGACGCATTCGAACCGTGAATAGCCCATCTCGATCCCAAATACCTTCATGTACTGCCCGAAAATGTCCACTTTCGCTACTACTCGTACCGATGACGTCACCGATGACGTCACAGATGACGCGGACATCCCTCAAATCGGAATGTACACCCCGAGAACTACAAGATGACACCTTCCAGGACGCATTCGAACCGTGAATAGCCCATCTCGACCCCAAATACCTTCATGTACTGCCCGAAAATGGCCACTTTCGCTACTACTCGTACCGATGACGTCACCGATGACGTCACAGATGACGCGAACATCCCTCAAATCGGAGTGTACACCCCGAGAACTACAAGATGACACCTTTCAGGACGCATTCGAACCGTGATTAGCCCATCTCGACCCCAAATAACTTCCTTCGCTGCCCCAAAATGGCCACTTTACTTACTACAACCAACTGCGCATGCGCAGATTAACGCGACATGCATTCAAAAACACACCATTCTGACTCTACCCCACACAAGCTTCACTTTGACACCTCACACGACCCATTCGAACCGTGATTAGCTCATCTCTAACCCAAACACACCCCTACATAGCACCCAAAATGCCTGTTTTCTATACTACGGCCAGACTGCGCATGCGCAGACTATTGAACACGGACGAACCATTAGTGTAGTCAAGTGCTCCTCCACGAGAGCTTCAAAATAAGACCTCACTCGACCCCATTGGACCATGAGTGGCCCACCTAGACTCCAACATGTCCACCCCGTATGGGCCTATACACCCATAGCCATGCAGTATAGGCCTATGGGCCTACCCAGGCCTCGGTGACTTTTTCAAAAATTTCACCGATTCGCTCCGCAACACTTCCTATCGTGTTCTAAATGACGAGACGAGTAAAACGAGACCCCACAACCCTACCGCAAATGTATAGAAGTGGGTTTCCCAGTAGGATAAACATTGAACCTATACCCCAGTATGGGTCTATATGGGGCTCGGTGACTTTTTTCAAAAATTTCACCGATTCGCACGGGGACACTTCCTATCATGTTCTAAATGACGAGACGAGTAAAACGAGACCCCACAACCCTACCGCAAATGTATAGAAGTACGTTTCCCAGGGGGACAAACATCGATCCTATACCCTCAGTATGGGACTATATGAGGCTATATCGTACTTTTTCAAAAATTTCACCGATTCGCACGGGGACACTTCCTATCATGTTCTAAATGACGAGACGAGTAAAACGAGACCCCACAACCCTACCGCAAATGTATAGAAGTACGTTTCCCAGGGGGACAAACATTGATCCTATACCCTCAGTATGGGACTATATGGGGTTCGGTGATTTTTTTCAAAAATTTCACCGATTCGCACGGGGACACTTCCTATCATGTTCTAAATGACGAGACGAGTAAAACGAGACCTCACAACCCTACCGCAAATGTATAGAAGTACGTTTCCCAGGGGGACAAACATCGGTCCTATACCCTCAGTATGGGACTATATGAGGCTATATCGTACTTTTTTCAAAAATTTCACCGATTCGCACGGGGACACTTCCTATCATGTTCTAAATGACGAGACGAGTAAAACGAGACCTCACAACCCTACCGCAAATGTATAGAAGTACGTTTCCCAGGATGGTCCTATACCTCCCATACCCCATATAGGCATTTTCCCGTAATTTAGGATAAAGTCCGTATTCCGTATTTTTTCAGGAAAATTTTTACATACACCCACCCTGGAACTAGGGAAAGATAACTCTGTTGATAGACAAGCCCCGTTAAGCCCGGCGACCTATATACCCCTCATACCCCATATAGGCATTTTCCCAGGTTTTTCGATAAAGTCCGTGTTCCGTATTTTTTTTTTTTTTCAGGAAAAATTTTACATGCACCCACCCAGCCATCAAATACCCCTTCACCTAGGCTTCACGTTGATACCTCACTCGACCCCATTCGACCATTAGGGGCTCCCCTAGATGCCAAAACGTCTATTTTCATACCCTTGGGCCACCGCGCATGCGCAGAATGACCCTAATTCAACCCCACACCCAGTCCATCAGATGCCCCTTCATGAATGCTTCACTTTGATACCTCACTCGATCCCATTGGACCATTAGGGGCTCCCCTAGCTCCAAAAAGGCTATTTTCATGCCCTTGGGCCACCGCGCATGCGCAGAAGGCCGATATGTCAACCCCACACCCAGTCCATCAGATGCCCCTTCACGAATGCTTCACTTTGATACCTCACTCGACCCCATTGGACCATTAGGGGCTGCCCTAGCTCCAAAACGTCTATTTCCATACCCTTGGGTCACCGCGCATGCGCAGAATGCCGATATTTCAACCCCACGCCCAGTCCATCAGATGCCCCTTCACGAATGCTTCACTTTGATACCTCCTACGACTCCATTGGCCCATTAGGGACTCCCTAGCTCCAAAACCGCTATTTCCATACCCTTGGGCCACCGCGCATGCGCAGAATGCCGATATTTCAACCCCACACCCAGCCCATCAGATGCTCCTTCACGAATGCTTCACATCGATACCTCACTCGACCCATTGGTCCATTAGGGGCTTCCCTAGCTCCAAAACGTCTATTTCCATACCCTTGGGCCTCCGCGCATGCGCAGAATGCCGATAGTTCAACCCCGCGCCCAGCCCATCAGATGACCCTTCATGAATGCTTCACTTTGATACCTCACTCGATCCCATCGGTCAACTAGGGGCTCCCATAGCTCCAAAAAGGCTATTTTCATACCCTTCGGCCGCCGCGCATGCGCAGAAGGCCGATATGTCAACCCCACACCCAACCCATTAGATGCCCCTTCACCTAAGCTTCACTTTGATACCTCACTCGACCCCATCGGACCATTTTATCTAGGGACTAGCTTTTTCCCGAGACCGAATCACCGCCAAAACCACGGCCAAACCGCATCACCGCGCATGAATACATTTTTTTTTTTTTTTTTGCCGGAACTTTTTTTTTGTCAGTCAGACCGCCATTTTGAACCCACCCCACTCATCACCCAGGTCAATCAGTGCACCGGAGTGAGTGGGGTGGGTTCAAAATGGCGGACTTTAAGTTGTCTGTGTAAAATATGGTGCCGCCATTTTGAACCCACCCCACTCACATATCACTCACGCATGCGCAACGCCCCAACCGCCCCCAATTGTGACGTCAAAACAGGTTCTGCGCATGCGCAGTGAGGCGCTATTCCCTCAATTTGCTCTATATATACTACTAAGGCATCCTCAACCTATTGCCCAGAAACCAAATTTAGACTTTGCCACAAGGAGTCACCACCTGTAGGTGCAAGCAGGCAAAACACAATCCCAAATGACATCTCATGTCATGGTATCGGCATATGAACTTTAAGACTCTGAAGAGGGGTCCTCAAGTTATTGCCGGTACTAGATGCCCACCGGTGTTCATGTTATTTGGGGCGGGTCACATATGAATACAAAATTTGAGAATAATCTGATGAGCAGTTGCCAAATTATTGCCCGGAAACAAATTTTTCCACCAGGAGACGCCACCTGTAGGCAGAAGCGGGAAAAATACAATCCCAAGGAACATGGTATCGTGGGGACATCTGCATACCAAATTTGAGAAGAATCCGATGAGGGTCCTCAAGTTATTGCCCAGAAACCAAATTTAGATTTTGACACCAGGTGACGCCACCTCTAGGCGCAACTCAGTGAAATGCATTATCAAGTGACATCTTATGTCACGGTACATTCATACAAAATTTGAGAAGAATCCGATGGTCAGTTCTCAAGTTATTACCCGGAAACGAATTTGTGATGTTGCCACCAGGCGGCGCCACCTGTGACTGCAAGTGAGCGAAAGGCAATCCCAAGCAACAGCTCCTGGCATGGTAAATGCATGCCAAATTTGAGAAGAATCCGATGAGCCGCAACGTTTCTCATGTTACCCAGAAAGGTACATATGTAGGATATTTCAAAGAAATTCGACCAAGTGTTTCTAAGTTATCACTTGCAGCATGGAATAATGGAATGAACTCTAGTGGCGCCACCTCCGGGTGGATTTTGCTGAAACGCATCACCAACGGTAGTAGTGTATAGTGAGCAGAATTACGAACATTTCACCCGGATGTAACTATGACGTCACAGTGGGTTGTTTTTGTAACGCGTGTTTTGATTGGTTGAGGTGTAAGTGTGAGGTTGAATTTGATTGGTTGAGGTGTCGTCCCTGTTGTAAAGCAAGAGGGTGGGTGTCGTCCCTGTTGTAAAGCAAGATGGCGGCGTGGTTCGGTGATGTTCGGGTGTGTTCGGTGTGGTTCGGAGCTGTTCGGGTGTGTTCGGGTGTGTTCGGGCCTGTTCGGGCATGGTGGAAAGCAAGATGTCGGTTGTCGGTGCTGTTGTAAAGCAAGATGGCGGTTGTCGTCCCTGTTGTAAAGCAAAATGGTGGTTGTGGGCCCTGTTGTAAAGCAAGATGTCGGAGTGGGTTCGTGAATGTTCGGGAATGGGGTGAAAAACATATAAAAGTAGGTGATTTTTAGTGAATGGGTTATAATCATTGGACTACTTTGGGAAGTTTTTTCACCACTGACCTGATTTGCCTGCCTGCCTGCCTGCCTGCCTGCCTGCCTGTCCAGCCAGCCAGTCATTCTGCTTGCCTACTTTGTATGAGTTGTGGATCCTGCGTGTACTTTTTTCCATTTTACCAGTGCAAATTCACCAGACTTTTACACGGTAGCAGTTCTTCACCAGCCTGAGCCCATAGTCAAGATGAATTCAGCCGACAAAGTCATCCTTCAAAAGAACCGTGTTCGCCTGGTTGATGAGATGCGGCATGCGGGGGCAATATGTGATGTGCTTAAGGTTGATAAAATACTGCTGAAACAGGGTGTGGAAGATATCATGGCGGAGAAGACTCCTTCACGACAAAACGGAGCTCTGCTCGATGCTCTAGTGCGTCGTGGTCCCTATGCATTTCTAGCGTTCGTGCATGCACTGAAGAAGACGGAAAATGTAGAATTGGCTGATCTACTTGAAATTCCCGTTGTAGTAGAAGAGGGTATCTTAGTTATGGATACTATCGAACAGCGTACAGCTACCAAACGTACGGACATGCACCCAGAGTGTGGTGTACCAGCCAAACGCGGTGCACGTGCCAAGCGGCCCCGACAAATCCCTTTAGAAACACCTGAACCCGTTCTCCAGCCAGTGCCTGAGTCCATGGATGAACAAAATGAAGAAGAGCAAGGAGAACAAGAAAAAGAAGAAGACCACATGGTGCAACTTCCTATGTCTGTGCAGTCCATTAATAACATTATCCAGCAGGCCTATGAGTCGGCCCACACGGATATATGGCAGCTTTCAGCTAATTTGACTGTCAGTGTGAAAGACGCACAAGTACATTTTAATGTACTGGCCTATATGGACAGACCCGCTAGGCGTATTGCCTTGTCTTCGCTGTGCTGGCAAAGACTGGAGACCGTTTATTATGCCGTGGACGCGGTGATTGGCGAACAGGCGGGTAACGAAGTGAAATTTTCTCTAGGTGAAGACATCTATGTGAGTGTTGGTTATTTCAATGACGACCTGCTGCTGCATATCCGTAAATGGAAAATGACGGCCGATACACAACAGCTTGCTCCTTGTCCTCAGGGTGTCACTTTGAAAATACCGGTGTGGCGCAAGTTGCAGAGTGTGACAGCTGCAATTCGTCAAGCTTTGGATTACCAGGTGTCTCACACTATTTATCTGAAGTACATTGACACAGTTATGGCTCTGGTGAGGCCTCGCGTTCGACAACTGCGTCTGGAAGCCTGTGCAGGGTGTTTCAACAACAGTCCCATAATAATGCATACGTGTATGGACATTAGTGTACCCTCATACGCGCTGATCACTGAAGCATTACAGGTTGTGACCGAGGAGCAAATTGCCGTGGCATTGGAAGCTGCCTGCCCTCCTACCATTCCACGTGAAGAGATTACTACCTACATCTATGTACACCAGGGACGGAAAAACGATGAGGAGTTCAAGCAAGTCTTGTTGCGTAACTGGACAGTAGTACCGTTCCCTAATACGCGCTGATCATTGTGGTGAAAACGGAACTATTGAACCTTTTCATGAAAAAACATTTTCACACATTGACCTTATTCCTACACGTTAATTGAAGTGCCATTGATAGCGTATTATTATAAAATTCAACACTTTTTCACTGTGGTGAAGACGAATTATTGAACATTTTCATGAAACCATTTTCACACATTTTACTCTATTCCTATACGTTCATTGAAGCGCCATTGATAGCGTATAATTATATTAAAATTCAATATTTCCAGTTTCACTGTTGTAAATACGTTCATTCTATTGTGTTAGTGTTGTTGTTGTATAAATATTGAACATATTTTTCAAGTTGAAAACATTCAGATAAAAACATGTTTGTTTCATTCTATTGTGTTAAATAAAAAAAAAATTTCAAAAAAAATTTAAAAAAATGCGTGTTAGTGTTCATTTAGTGGGGGAGCTGATGTTATATTTTTTGTGCTGAGTTAGAAGTTTCTCTTTCGAAGGAATGGGGTGGCCCTGAAAAGGGCCGTTGGAAAGTGTTACTACACTTGTTTTTTTAGGAGCGGTAGATTTTCTTCACTCCGGCCACCTGCCTCCTGCAGACGGGACACTTTATTTTAAAATGCTGTTCGTCGGTTTCATTGCAGTGGCACTCATCCCCTGTACACGTTAGTGTCACCCAGCATTCTTCGCATACGCATAAATGTCCGCACGGAAATAGGGCGTACTCTGTTTCCTCGTTTGTACACACACTGCAGTTGGCTTTACTTAGTTCTTTATGCAGGTCTCTTTGTAGTTGAACCTTGACTCTGTCCATTTGACCCATGTCTTCTCTCATTTCGTTAATCTGTTCGTTTGCCAACGTCACCTGGTCGTTTAGGCGGGCCACCTGATCGTTGAGACGGGTTACCTCGGTCCAAGAGCATTGTTGTTGTTGTTGTTGTTGTTGTTCAGGTGGTAATGTTGTAGCTGGCGTCTCTGTTTCCGGTGTTGTTATAATTGGCGTTTGGGTAGCCGCTGTATTTCCTGGTGGTTTGTTACAGTTTAACCACTCTACGGTGGGCAGTTCTTCTTCGTCCGTGTCATCATTATTATCTTCATCCATAGCCGCCGTCACCTCTTGGTCTTGTTGTGCACTTTGGCGTCTCAACGTATCGGCAATATGACGTTGATGCACTCGCTGTAGGCTTGTAATAATCGTGACACCGCCATCCTCTTCATGTGTAATGACCTCCCTATGGTCTCTAGGATCCTCGAATACTAGTCTTCTTGTAGTCATGATGTATTATTGTGCATGAATGGTAATAACATTGATCGCGCTATATATACATGAGATAGATGTCTAGGCACTCATGTTGTAAATCAACACGGTGGGTGTCGGCCCTGTTGTAAACCAACATGGCGCCGTGATTCGGAGATGTTCGGGGCAATGCAGTGTTATGATAAATGATTGTGTCTATTAATAGCATCACAGTTACACCGCATCGCTGATTGGTGGGTGTACCAAAATGTTTACGCCAACGTCCGCGCGACCACCCTTCCTGGGTTAATTTACAATCCTGAGATTTTGCACGCGCAACCACCCTTCCTGGGTTAATTTTTTGTCTTACGCGTCTAAAATGGATGAAATCATTAAAATAGTGGCTTAGTCTACTGCTAATTTTCTTAATTTTTAAATGCTACATCCCTGAGTTGCCCCCGTTCAATTTGAAATAATTTTTATACTGACCTGGCATTTATTGCAAAATCACACGGGGTTTAAAATTGTCAAAGAAACACAAAATTTCTTGCAGCGTGCAGGTTTGGAGCCACCATTTCGCTGACGTCCGTGCGCTGTACGGTATAAATAGCAGTGTTTTTTTTATCTTGTTCATTCACAATTACATGATGTCTGAAATAATGGATATTGATGCAGTGATAAAAGAGTTGCTGAGTGATAGTGACCTATCACTCTCACCGATGCAGAACACAAAATGGCTGGATGATATATTACAGCCCCCAGATGAACAACACTCACGGGTACCACAGCATGATGTCACTGCGCTGGAAAGTACACAACACCCACCGATAGAGGACCAATGGCTAGATGATATATTACAGCCCACCCTATTTACAGATCAACAAGAAGAACCGGTACTACAGCATGATGATGATGATGATGTCACCTCCCTGGAAAGTCCACGGTTTCAACAAATGCTCCAACATGTGTTCCAACACTATGATCAAGAAGAAGATATCCAAGTTCAACTGATACCCGTCCCCGATCAGTTGGTACATCCGGAAGAAGAAAAAAAAAGCAGGACAAGAAGAAAAAGAAGAAGGCGTGGCAGGACAGGGAACGAAAATACAGCCAGAAGAGAAGGAGGGAGAGGGGAAGGAGAAAAGCGTAGGAAGAAAAAGAAAAAGGAGTGAACAACAAAAACAAGAAATTGAACACCTGCATGACTACGCTACTACCATAAAAAGAAGAGTGGCACCACCCGTAAAATGGACACCAGCCCGGTTTTTACGCTGTGTACAATGCGCTACACGTTTTGCAAAATATGCAATATTTCCCTGCGGCCACCAAGCCCTGTGTCTACGCTGTATCGACGCCACACAGACCCACCCAACAGACGACCCTATGTTCAATGATACACCCCTAGAGTGTATTTTTGTCACCATGGATTGTCCCGTGTGTACCCGGCGGCGGATAAATTTCTCCCCAATGATGTAAACCCTTACATCTCCAAAGGCCCTTTTCAGGGCCAACCATTCCTCCGAAAGAGGGACTTCTAACTCAGCACAAAAAATAAAAAAACACCCAACTCCTGCACATGCACACACCTAAAGGTAACAATAGGTAAAAAAATAACACATGAATTTTTTTCCATGTTAAAAAATCCATTCCTATGTTTATACCATTAGAATTGCCCCTAAAAAGAGTGGCGTGCACTGTATTTAATGCACATGTATGCCAGAATCCCTTGATTTGACACGAAAATTCACACTAACCAACTCCCATGTTAAATGATTGTGTCTATTAATAGCATCAAAGTGACATCGCATCGCTGATTGGTGGGTGTACCAAAATGTTTACACCGACGTCCGCGCGACCACCCTTCCTGGGTTAATTTACAATCCTGAGATTTTGCAGATTGGTAATAATACTATATCAGAATATAGAGGCGAGTATCTGTTCCTATGTTAAATCATTGCACGTATTGAAATAACATTGAGGTTGGCCCTCAAAAGATTAGGTTGGCCCTGAAACGAGTGTTCACCAGAATCCCCTTGATTTGGTACATTCTCACACTAGCCAATTTCCAGGTTAAATGAGTGCGTGGAGAGTACCAAAATGTTTACGCCGACATCCGCGTGACCACCCTTCCTGGGTTAATTTACAATCCTGAGATTTTGCAGATTGGTAATAATACTATATATAGAATATAGAGGCGAGTACCCGTTCCTATGTTAAATCATTGCATGTATTGAAATAACATTGGAGGTTTGTCCCTGAAAAGGGCCGCGTGCACTGTATTTAATGCACATGTATGCCAGAATCCCATTGATTTGACACGAAAATTCACACTAGCAAATCCCCATGTTAAATGATTGCGTCTATTAATAGAGTCGATAGTCGATGTGGAGAGTACCTAAAATGTTTACGCCGACGTCCGCGCGCCACCACCCTTCCTGGGTTAATTTTTTACAATCCGTTCACTGTGTCTATGTTTCAAGTAAGGAGATGGCCCTGAAAAGGGCCGTTGAGGGGCAGGGGTTGTTGTGTTGCAAATGGCTAATAATACTATATAGAATATATAGAGGAGAGGAGAATGTAGGATTTCAATTGAATGTGCCTTGTTTACAAGTTCCTCTTTCGAAGGAATGGTTGGCCCTGAAAAGGGCCGTTGGTGGTTTTGGCCCTGAAAAGGGCCGTTGGATCTGCTGCTTTTCACCGTCTCTTCATTCTTCTTCGAGAGGGATGAAAATCCCGGCCGCCTGCCTGGAATAACGGTTCGCTGATGGTCCCGGTGTTATTGGAAGGTCTTGTAGAAAAGTGGCGGCAGGAATTATAGCTGGCGGCATCTCCTCTTCCTTCTCCTCCTCTTGTTGTTGTTGTTGGTGCAAAATGTTTTGCAGGAAACTCACGAAATCGTCTCCGTTGAGACTGCGGGGAGCAGCCGTGATCAGGCCATGAAGCTGGACCCATTTGTCGAGAGACATGTTGATGTTGTCTTGGGCCCACGACTTCATGGCCTGCATCCAGAACATCTTCGCTCTTCTGGCCTTTTTCTCCCTCTTGGCCTTGAGTGCCTGGGCTGCTCCCCGCGTCGTCGACATCTTGGCTACAGCTGTCACTTTGCTCTTTTGGTGATACATCTTGTTCTGTCAAAAGTATGTGTTTGGAGTGACGCTATGCACGCTCCCGCTGGCTTTATACCGAAATACAGTAGTTTTTCATTGGTAGTTTGAATCACCGCCTACGGGTTTCATTGGTTCTTTTTTAATGATGGCTGATTGGTTCTTTCAAAGACATTTCATTGGCTCTAATTGGCGCCAAAATCTCAACTCCCCACTCTTCCTGGGTTACGCCAGAATCTCTTCATTTTGCACGAAAATTCGCACTAGTCAATTCCCATGTTAAAATCATTGTGTGTATTAATAGCATCAGAGTGACACCGCATCGCTGATTGGTGGGTGTACCAAAATGTTTACACCGACGTCCGCACGACCACCCTTCCTGGGTTACGCCACAATCTCTTCATTTTGCACGAAATTTCGCACTAGTCAATTCCTATGTTAAATCATTGCATGTATTGAAATAACATTGGAGGTTTGACCCTGAGAAGGGCCGCGTGGCGTGCATGCATCATGTTCTCATGAATATATAGTCTCTAACTTACGCCAGAATCCCTTGATTTTGGTACATTCTCACACTGGCCAATTTCCATGTTAAAATGATTGCGTGGAAAGTACCAAAATGTTTACGCCGACGTCCGCGCGACCACCCTTCCTGGGTTAATTTACAATCCTGAGATTTTTGCAGATTGGTAATATACTGATGGATAAGAATATAGAGGCGAGTATCTGTTCCTATGTTAAATGATTGCATGTATTGAAATAACATTGGAGGTTTGCCCCTGAGAAGGACCGCGTGAGGCTCTAATTGGCGCCAAAATCTCAACTCCCCACTCTTCCTGGGTTACGCCAGAATCTCTTCATTTTGCACGAAAATTCGCACTAGCCAATTCCCATGTTAAAATCATTGTGATTGTGTATTAATAGCATCAGAGTGACACCGCATCGCTGATTGGTGGGTGTACCAAAATGTTTACGCCGACGTCCGCACGACCACCCTTCCTGGGTTACGCCACAATCTCTTCATTTTGCACGAAATTTCGCACTAGTCAATTCCTATGTTAAATCATTGCATGTATTGAAATAACATTGGAGGTTTGACCCTGAGAAGGACCGCGTGGCGTGCATGCATCATGTTCTCATGAATATATAGTCTCTAACTTACGCCAGAATCCCTTGATTTTGGTACATTCTCACACTGGCCAATTTCCATGTTCAATGATTGCGTGGAAAGTACCCAAATGTTTACGCCGACGTCCGCGCGACCACCCTTCCTGGGTTAATTTACAATCCTGAGATTTTTGCAGATTGGTAATATACTGATGGATAAGAATATAGAGGCGAGTATCTGTTCCTATGTTAAATGATTGCATGTATTGAAATAACATTGGAGGTTTGCCCCTGAGAAGGGCCGCGTGAAAAAAAAGAGTATCCATGATATACAGTCTCTCTCACTTACGCCAGAATCCCCTTCATTTGGTACATTCTCACACTAGCCAATTTCCATGTTAAATGATCGCGTGGAGAGTACCCAAATGTTTACGCCGACGTCCGCGCGCCACCACCCTTCCTGGGTTAATTTACAATCCTGAGATTTTTGCAGATTGGTAATAATACTATAGAATATAGAGGTGAGTAGCCGTTCCTATGTTAAATCATTGCATGTATTGAAATAACATACATGTATGCTAGGCCTTGGAAAAAAAAAGTAAAATCCCCAAAGTGGATGAAGTACTATGTATAGGGTGCACAGAGGACTAGAGTGTCAGTGTTCCCTGAGAAAGTCAACACACCACAACCTCCAGTATGGCGCCTCGAAAAAACAAAAAAAGGGGTAGTCGATCGGAATCCACGTGGCGTACCACTGTCAACAAGGTGTTAACCGATTTATAT